>JAJMHP010000148.1:0-12275 GCA_030583235.1 Metschnikowia lunata
ATTTATTAGAGAAGCCATTGAAGATGTGTAGGGAACTTCAGCAGCATCCCTGACTCGGCATATATGAGGCAATAGTGGTTCAAAAGGAGGGCGATTTCCTCGACCTCATCGATCATTTCCAATCGCGACACCCGTGCAAGATCCTCCTCGGCAATCCAGGAATCTTGGTGGGAGCCGTAGCCGCCAACCAGGGCTAGATTGGTCAAAAACGCCGAAAAACCGAGTGTCTCCTCAAATAATTGTTTGCGGGCTGCCAAATCCGGATATTTGGTGAAGGTGAGCATGTCCAAACCACGTCTACTTAGATTCTGGGCCATGGTTTTGCCAAACGCATCGTCAAGACCCATGGGATCGTATAGAATCACGGCTACCCGCGAAAAACACGATTTCCAGAACCCTAACACACCGATATTTTGTTCTGGCGTTAGGTAACATAACACACATTCACTAAGAACTAAAGTAGGCAAGTTATTCTTGAGAAAGGCAAACTTTTCACGCCCTTCCGAAGCACACTTTCGGAGATCGAAAGAAACGAGATGGTACTTCTCACAATGCAAGTCCGGATCAATTCGGGTCATTTCTTCTTTGCTGGAAACTTCGATAGGTGCAAGTTTAGACGCGTCTGCACCTACTATGCCTCTTAGCTTAGGTGACTTGCTGATGGCGATTTTCTTGATTCTGGTCAATTGGGCAAAATCAATCTCGGTGTAACTATCGACACTCCCATCTGAAGCATACTTTTCTAGGACACGGAAACAACGAGTATCCGAACCTCCCCCTAATGCTACCACCTGGCATCTTCCGTGTTCAGCTATAAACAGATCCACGATCCTGTTGATGGATTCGGTGCGGAAGTAGGTACCCCGGTTGATCAAGGGGAATTTTGGCTCATTAAAAGTCTCTCTGACTGCCCGTCCAGCAGACATTTGAGTGTATCCTTCACAGTATTGAAGATACAGCTGATACAGAGCAACCAACTCTGGAATATAGAGGTCAGGCGACCGAAAGTAGCCTTTCCTGCTGGCGGAGTGCCTGCAACTCAAGGCATCTAGGTCGGTTGCCCGCACATATTTATCCTTGTTGGGCCCGGGAAACGACATAGAAGCAAAAGAAAATGGAGGGCGCTGTTGTCATTTGATGTCGATGCGAGTCTCATTTAATGGAGTTTCCCTTGTATGCGGTGAACTGCGCGCTCATCGAAATGGAAATGGCCCCAAAACGGTTCCAAGTTGACAAGATGATGCCCCTGGAGAAAAGAATAACGTCGGTGGTAAGAAAGTTTCAAAGTTTTTGATAGAATATATTGGTCCTTGCTTTAATGTATTTCTGTTCTCATGACGCACCTGGCTCCATGACTGGTGTCTCAAAGTCTGATGACTGGCGTTCAACAACTGACAAATAAGTGCTTTTTCAAATTCTCCGGATTAGTGTTCATTGATTCCAACGGGAAAAAGGGAAGTTTATGAAGTTACTAGAAACTTCCCGCCTATCTCTTATATTTAATTTCCTTTTATATGCGACAAGGTGGATACGATTTCGGTATGGAAAAGCCAAGAGGATATCACCAAGCTCTTGACTTTCCCAATTTCTCACCTTTCCCGATTTCTCACCTTTCCCGACCTTCCAACTAAACCTTTTCGATAATTACCCACCAGTTGTCTTTTTCATAGCCATGCTCAACAACCTTCCCCCCGGCGGCTTCCGCATTGGACACTAGTTCCCCCTCCTTGTATAAATGATAGTATCGATACTTTGTTTCCGTGGGAGCTTCTTCTTTTTCATCTACATCGTCTTCTTGCTCATGTTTACCACCTTTCTTTTTCCCTTGCCTCTTCTGAAGCACCCACGGCACCAAGATATCCTGGTCGTCACCTTCTTTATACCCCCTCCTGGACTTTTCTTGCTCAAGTGCCCAACAATAAACCAAAAAGTGGCCACCTTGTTTTACCTTACTCAAGACATGACGGATGGCTTCTATACGGCGGTCCTCGGTGGCAAAATGATGGATCACAGCAATCGAAATGGCAAAGTCAAAGCGGTTATTCTCGTGGGGTAGATGAAGTCCATCAGCCACACATAGTACATGCGAACTCTTAGAGGCACGAGAGTTTTCCTGAGCACAAGTCACAAGTCCGTCGGACCGGTCGGAACCAATTAGAAACAACTTCCTGTTTACTCCTAAATACTTGCCATTTCCACACCCAATATCTATGCCAATGCTGTAGTCTTTTTGGCCCAACAAGAACTTCTCAACAATGGGCCAAGGCTTATATCGCGTCAGCGAGAAATGCGATGCGATTTCGTTGTAAACTTCATGCACAAACTGCTGCTCCTGGGACTCTGGCACCGCCTGCGTCTCGATTGGCACTGAGGGAACGCCCATATCAAATAAGAGCTTCTCTTTTAAAAGGGTTCAAGGTGCTGTCTTACCATGAGATCATCGAATGATGTCGATGGTGTGAGTTGAATGCAGGTGACGCTCGCTGGAATCGACGCGAGGTGAAGCCTTGGAAATTCTAAAGTTGGTTTCTAAAACGTGTGAACCAATTGTCCAATCCATGTTTTGAAGGCAATCTGTTGCATTCAAGACTCTCTTGTGAATAGAAAAGGTTTGGTTTGATATCAGAGCCAGAAGAAAGTGATTCGCATGTGGATACTATCTATTTCCATCGCACTTAGCGCATGGCTCATATTTCTGGCCCGGAATAGTCCGACAATAGATCCGGACGTGGGGCAGGCCAAAAGCCTTCGAGACTTTGTCGCTCACGACTTCTCAGTGTCTCAGCCAATAAATGTTCGTTTTGGAAACCGAGGTTTTAAGTTCCCCGATTTAGTGTTAGCTGCTCAAAAGCAGCTAGACTTTAGATTGAAACAAGACGGAGTTCCATACAAATTCCCGTTGATCGACCATTTACCAGAAAACATTGAAAGACCTTCAACGGTAGATAACGCACTAGCTGATGTGGTGTTGACCGACAGTGAGTGTGTTGCTAACGTATCAAGTAGTGCTTCAACTGCATCCGAACAAGTTTCTCTCGGCAGCTTGAATATTATTAAGCTGGATGACTCGAGTGGCCTGAAGATGTTTAAAAATATTCCTGAGTACTCAGTGGAGCTTTATTTTCTGAATCGACCCAAGTTGTCCCTAGATCTAGTGGAGCTAAAAGCTTACTTAGCCTATCACTTAGACTTTATCCATGAAAATGATATGCCGTTTTATTTGACCCAGTCTGTTTACGACACTTTGCTTAGACCAGACTTGGAGTTGCGCAAAGAAATGCTCTTGGGGAAAAGAAAGTTTAGTGACATCACTCGCCATTTGAATGTCAATATAGTTGCCGCAGAAGAACTGGGAGTTACCCCAGAAGGTATAACCAAGGCTGTTTCACAACATATGCGTCAGTTCGAAGCAATCCAGTCCTTCGCGAATATATCAGTTTCAGTGCAAACACTAAATGTGTCAAAAAAGAAGCCCGCAGTTAATCTCTTAAGAAATACTTCCTCTGAGTTGACCTTTTTTTACCTGACAACAATGAGACCATATGCGGACTCCCTTTATGGCATACCTTTACGTCATTTAGATCCATTGGAAAAAGAGGCATCGATACAAGGAGACCAGTATGGTACGGAGTATCAACAGCAGCTTTTAAAGTCTCAGACTGTGATTTATAACGTGACTTCATTCGTTGAAGAAATGAGTGACTGCATCAAAAGAGCACTTCTTATTCCCGAGCCAGGCTCTGCCAATACGAAACTCATGGTTGAGGCGATGATGAAACAATACACCATTCTTGGATTGGTGGAAGGATTGGACTTTATAATTGCGCAAGAACAATTCGACTCAAACGCTTTCAACAAGATATGTGTCATGGTTGATACAATCCTAACGGAGAAACAACACGATTGGGCGAGCCACTTGACAAGAGTTTCTGAGTTACTAGACGAAATCAAAAGGTAGCGTCAGTTTGTCAAAAATGATCCAGCTGATCGCGATTGTTCTTTTTCTGATGGCGTCTTCGATAATGCAGCAGACGGAATTCTGAGTATCTTAAACTACTTGAGGAAAAACGCGATGAATCTGGCATCTAGACTAGCTTAAATTTTCATTTGATGTCTTTCTGATCTAGCTTGGGCGCGTGCTCAAACGAACTCATTTGAGTACAGAAATTAAATTTGCAACCAAATTACACACATATCTAGAATCCCGTTGATGTAGCAACCACATAGATTCAACAAATACAATTTCATGCACTATCAGACTGGAAGATCCTGAAGCTGTGACCTTTGGACGATGATATATCCATCAGAATATCTTTCGAGTGAATGGCTGAGAGCCGGAATTTCCCTGAGAGCCTCAGCAAAACACGAGACAATCACTATGGAGCCGCGCGCATCAACAGTCAATCCCTTCATCTTTAGACGATATTGTCGTAAACACAAAATATTATCATCTTGAACTTAACAAAAAGGGTTCTCCAACCTTTGGGAAAAATTTTTCTCACGCATCTGCTCTGAGAGCTCTCGCTGCTTCATTCAAATCTTGCAAAAAGTTCAATACCCTTTTCATGAGTGATTCGGAAAGCGTCCACAGTGACGTTAGTCTTGATGAAGAGGATGAAGAATTGATCTGGCGTGTCTTCTATAGTCCCATGGAGGAGCAAAATAACCCACTGGACAAAGCGGATGATAGTTTAGATGAAGAGGAGCTTACTGATCTCTCTGATATCGAGGACCAGGAGTTAGTAGCAACATATCATCGATTGAAACGACAAAGGGACGATGAAGACGAGATCGATGAAGACGAGAGGAAACGTCTTCTTATCACTTCTTTTAGTGACGACCAAATGGAGCGTTTCGAATCCTACAGACGCATGGCCGTCAACAAACCTGGGGTCAAAAAGATATGCAACAGTGTCTTAGGCCACCTGATCCCGCAGAATATTGCTGTGGTGATGGCAGGTCTTTCCAAACTGTTGCTAGCCGACATCATCACCAAAGCTTTTGAAGTCCAGGAGAATGAGTACAAAACACAGCTCATACTAGACATTGACGCCAAGAAGAAACTTAAGAGGGAAACGCTCCAGAAGCTAGCTAAGGGCGAAGAGGTGCTGCTGATTTCAGAGAAGCATTTGGATTACAGAGGTGATGAAAAAATGCCATTAACGCCCGAGCACATACGTGAGGCATGGAGGCTCTATCGTTTGGAGAATAGTGGTACGCTTCCGACAAATGGGCGTGCTCTGGGTGAAGGTGGAGGGGAATTGTTTAAGTGAATGTGAGAGAAGCAGTGCTTGATGAAAGATTCTGGACAGAAAAAATGGATGAAGAACGGTTTGCTCTATTCTCAATTTTACTTACCAACGACGAAAGGTTTTCTGGTTGTAGACACGACTAGATTTTTAAGCTGCTCATCCGGCGACGACCTGCAAAACCACCACCATTTGCCCAGTCTTGAGGGACCTTCTCTTTCGTGCACACCCAAGTCGAGGCGTACATATTTATTCTGTCGATAGACTCCCCAGAGTGCCTGATGGCAGCAGGCTTACACTTGAATCCACACTTCTCGAATGTTTTGATATACCAAGGGTATTGTGCTGCCGAGCGAAGCATAACGCGGCCACCTGGGATGAGACATTCCTTCACTGCAAGAATTTCGTTCTCTGCATCGGTCCCGCGTGGATCAAACCAGTCCATATGATCCATTATGATGGCAATACTAATGGACTTTTTGGAGAGCCGGGCGAAAACATCATTCAACGTATCTGTGTGAAGACGAATGTTGTTGATAGGTGCCTTACCACTACCACGAGGTGTTGTGAGGTTGCGGTGTCCTTTTTCTGTTAAGTAGGTGGGGCAGTTTTGACGATGGTACTTTCCCTTCAACGTCAAATAATAGAAGTAGTTGTCAGAGGAGATAAGCGAACGGTGCACCACGGGATCCAAGGTATCGATGACATACTTCAAGACAGAATCCCCCATCATCTCTGCCTGGTTTGCGGGCACTCCAAGTGCCTTCCAGAGGAAAATCGGGTTTCCAATGAGAAGCGTGGCTACTAGTGGGTTGAGAAGTGCGGGCTTCACTTTTGTCTTCCACACACGAATCTGATCTTTCATATTCGTGCAAGAGCAGAGCTCATCAATATGTTTTGTGGCACCAAAGAGAGCAAACACAATTCTAGCTGACCTCAAGGCCCATCTAGTGGACCCTGTATCATACAAGCCATTGCCGTTGATGCTGAAAGTATTTTCTTTCTCCATCCAGTACTGGAATGAGTTCGAGGACATGTGTGGACTCAAAGATTCCAATAGTATGTTGCTAAAGTTGTCGATTTTGCCCTCTCCAAACATTTTCCAGATCTGCTCATGCGACAAGCCTTTAAAAGACGCCAACTTTAACTCAAGGAGATGGTTTTGGCACGGGTTCAAGTCTACCGCATGAATTCTACGCGGCGGGTCAGGTAAGCTGGCATAAGCCAAAATGTTATCGCCTGCTGAGGTGATGGCTAATACCGTGTCGTCGCTGGAAAATTTCAAGATTTTGTGGTCCTCTCGGGGGTCTTCCCAGGTGAAGGCATAAATATACTGGTCGCGGAACTGGTGGTATTGCGGATTTAATTCATCAAAGTATACTCGCCAAGGCTCCTTTTGGTAGTAGATGGATGGAAACGGTAAGCTCTTTTTGAAGTTAATCAATGCTGCCTCGTGGCCTTTGCTGATTGGGTGGTGTTCCTTTATGATACAGGTGATGGGATATTCGGCGTCCATGGTTTTCTCAGACGGAGCAAGGTATGGCGACTCTGTTGCTAAACAGTTGATGCGGCGAAGCAAAGAGTACGAGCAGTGCTTGTCACAGCCAATCCACACATAATAAGGGATTCTGCCAAGAGTATTGTTGTACGCATTTAATGACTTGAGCGTCCCAAACTTGTATTCCAAGTAGTTTCTTCTTGCAGAGTCCAAAAATACTTTGTCTGCCTCGAACCAGATTCTCCAAAAGTTTCTGAGAGCCCAAGGAATACTTCTATTGGCAAGGCCTCCAAGGGTATTAATCCGGCCAACCACAGTGTCATTGCTCTGGACACCAAAATCCACACATGCAACAATACCCGATTCCTTATTCAACAAGTACACTGCATGGTCAATGACCGCGTTGAAGGTGGGGATCATCAGCAAAGAGTAAGAAAACGTGATCAAGTCTGCATGGGCATAGTCGATAACAAAATCACACGCGTCCGCCTCTATCACCTGGACTTTCCCACCCCAAGACTTTTGGGCGAATCTCTCGCGTGCAATTTCGCATAAAGAATGGGACAAATCAACCAAGTATACAACTGCAAATGTGTCTTGAATAGATAAGATCTCGTCCATCATCTCGATGTTTTTACCTGTGCCCCCGCCAATGTCGACCCAGACTAAGCCGCCCTTTACCTCGGGCAAGTGTGCAGATGCCAATTGCAAACACTCTTTTCTGCCCTTTAAGAGCACACTTCGAGTTGAGTCATAAATATGGGCCTGATTTTCGTAAAAGTGGTCCAAGGCCTGTTGCTGATTGGTGTGCATAATTCGTTTCTTCGTGAGCAAGGGTTTGAAGAAACATGCCCACACGAAAACTGCAACTGATTGAAAAAATTTTAGGATTCGTTGTGAAAAAACCATGGGTATTGTTATGGTAAGCACTAAAATACACAAAACTTTGAATGCGCTTATGTCAAGGCCTAGCTCGAACATCTCTGGGGATAATGCCGGTGTGGTGATCCTCTTCCCCAGCGAAAAAGAAACAAGAGAGTCCTTTGGTGTTTTCAAATGGAATGGTTGGAAACACACAATAATGCAAATAATTGTTTAAGTATTGGGGGCACGAGTGACACCTGCGCAAGGCTTTTAAATGGCACTTGCAATATTAATTAATAAACCGGCGTGGGTGCAAAATGTATTTGCTGAGTGCGTGGCGTGCACACACTAGGGAAAACGTGCGTCAGCCACGGGCTTTCGCCGTGAATTCATTTTGGGGTCTTCCGTTTACGCGCACCGTTATCATAAAAAATGAAGGCCAATTTATTAGTGATCTATCTAACCCACGTGTGGACTTTCGTCATTGCATTTTGGCACACGAAAAAGAGGCAAAAAGGCAAGAAAGCAAAACACTCAAAAACTAGAAAGTATGAAGATTCTTAATAAATAATGCACTACTTCCTCATGTTTTACATGACAATACATACCTCATATCCAGACACGAGAGACGTGTAGCGCGCCTCGAATTATCATCGGGCTAATTGTCTCTATCCTATTGTTCTCCGTCTGCACTAAGACCCGTCCTCATCTTCGAGCCTGCGCAATAAATATTCAACCTCGACTTTTTTAGTGAGCGGAATCACATATTGCTTGTATAGAAGCACAATAAGCTCAGGGTCGACTTTAGCTTGCTTCCTCTGGGAGTACTTTAATGAGGGATCTGTGCCATAAGTCTCACATTTTTCCTTCAACCGGAGCAATATCTTATCCTCCACGGCTTGGTTTGTGATGCTCGCTTCAATGCCCTTAATGTCTCTGGCCAATATGAGCTTCTTGTATAATTCAGGGTCAGCTTTATACTTGGCCTCGGCAACGAACTTACCAAAATGAATTCGGCGAGATAAAGCCTGCAATACCTCTACGTCACAGCAAGAAACCGACCCCGAGTTTTCATCCTGATCTCCTTGTTGACATGCCATTTGCGGTACGATTTTGTTTACGTAGAACTCCAAAATATCTTTGTTCACGTTGATCTCATCGCTGTAAGATGCCAATGTCTTGGGGTACGCGATTGATGGCAACACAGGCTTGAGCAATTGGTCGGGGAAAAACGGCGTTTCATCCGGGGCTTCGTACCGTCTGACCTGGGAATGGATTTTCTCTGTTTGCAAAAGAAGCCACTCCATGAAAGAGCCATCGAATTCTTCAATCTTGTATTTGTTGCGTTGGTAGACACTAGGCAGCAGGAAGAATTGAGACCGCTCGATAAGACCAAAGACAATCGTCTCTTCCATGCGCACAAGACTCGCACGAATGTTGTCCAAGTCCAACACAGTGGAAGCGTCTTTGAAGTTCATGATACTGTCGTACTGAAACTTGAAAGCTTACTCTCTTTTGGAATTTTATGCTAATCTCGTGCAACACCAGTGACTAATCGCATCGCTGTCACGTGACTACACCCAGCGGGGTATACGTCACTGGCCTTGCCTAATCAAGTAGGGTTGATTTTTGGGTCTTTGTCATCAATACTGACAACAAAATTCAAGCGTTCATGACAACGAAGAAAGAAGTGAAAGCGCATCATATTTGAGACCGCTGCCTCGTTACCTTATAGTGTTGTAGAGAGGACTGCTCAGAATATATAAAGATTCACAGGATATTATACCTAGCTCTGTCAATGAAACCGTCATTTGCCAAGATGAGGGCCTGGATTTGTTCATGAGTTTGAAGAAAGCAAGTAGAGGCGAATCTACGGGGTATTCACAGCAAAATTAAAGACGTGATTTCGTATGGAGAAAGAGGTGCAGGCCTCACGGTTGGAGACGATAAAAGGCCGCTGCGAGACGGTTATGGCTTAGATGTGCGTCCTTTCGTATTTCCAGTTGCGGCCTCGAAGAAGGCAGTGCCGCAGTGGTAAAGTTACAGGATTGTTGGATTAAAAGATTAAAGGAGCAAAACTTAGGAAGTGTTTAACAATCAAGGCAGTTAAAAGTTAATCGAAAGATAATGCGAGCTTTTTTTTCTTTTCCTTTTTTCTCTTAAGTTTATTTTAAAGCAACGCAGATTCAATCGCTCCCTCGCGTCAGTCCACACCAGTGACCATCTGTAGGATATCACGCATGAAACCTGAATATGTTCTGGTCATTCTGATTGGATATTACTTTGATATCCTAAAATACTCTTTTTTAGCAACCGCAACCATTGAGATCTGTTCTCGAACACCATAATGAAAACATCGCATCAGGTGAGTTCCCAATTAGCACCCATACATGAGCGATTGGATACTGTCGTGTGACAAGTTTTACTTATGTGACAAGGTTCAGTCCACATCAAGTAGCCAGTGCAGTAAAATGCTAGTAGCAAGGCAGTCCTTTTAATTCAAAGAGATAAATCTTGAAAATAATCCAAAAGGTGCCCTTTCTCTGTGTTACTCAGATTTTTTTCACTTGCTCTTGGGCGTATTTGGTCAACATATCGTTCTCCTGTACTTTTGTTTCTTCATCATCACGGTCGGCTAGGCCCAGTCTTCTTTCAAGTAAAAACCGACGTACTCTTTGGAAGCGTGTGAGCCCTTCATTGTAATTTACGTGCGCATCCGATAAATCTGCGTTTGCTCGGAGGTTGCTGAGACGGATTTGCCTGTTAAATTCCTCTGCCTTCTCCAACGCTAGCATCACCTGCAAAGAAACAACAACCGAAGCTGCTGCAAGAACCTTCCACAAAACACTCCACTTGTTTTTCTCCCATTCTTCTTTTGTAGGCGCTGACCGCCCGTATCTCATCTGGTAGTAGTCTTCCCAGTTTCCAGCCTGCCAGAACTTAGGGTCGTTTGCAAATGTGTACTTTTTGCGATGTGCGTTCGCCATACGGTAGGCGTCGAAGCTACCCGTTTGGCCTGGTTTGTAATCACTCCAAGATGTGGTTTGGGATCGGTGGTATGCGGCTCTGTTTCTTGAGTTTTTGAGCACTTCATAAGCTGTTTGCACTTCATGGAAGCGTTTCTTTTTCTGCTGTTCCAGAAGCAAACTACCGTCATAGTTGACAATATCACACAGAGATGAAATGTCCGGATGGTACACTTTCACGAGCTTTTGGTAGGTTCTTCTGACTGCCCGGTCAAATGCCAGCTTGCTCTTACAGTCGTCCTCCAGTAAGTTGAAAATCTCATGGGGAGACGGCATTTTTCCTTTGGGCCAAGCATGGAGATTGTATTCGGAATGATGTACTGTCTTTTTTGCTGCGGTCGCGTAGCCTCTGAGAAGCAGAAACTTGAATGGACCTGAAACCTTCATAAAATTTCTAGTTGGGTCTTGGTATCACAGTGATTCTAGGTCTGGCCAGCAGAATTCACGTTTTGGACTGAGGCTTCGAAAGCTTCTTGAATTGGTACAAGTAAGAAATTATCAAACAAGATAAAATGCCATAAAACCTGCTGCTTCAACTTATTCAGTGCCACTTATCGAAAGTTTAAAGATAATGAGTCATGTCCGTGGAAGGCGCACTCTGACTTGGACTGAGAGGGCGCACTCACTCTGTAATGTATGAGACGCTACAATTAATTACTGTAGCTGGCAAGGCCGGTGCGGCCGAGCAATTGATGTTGAAATGTAATGGAAACGACGTGTTAAATGCGTTCCCAAACCTAATTCTGTTTATTAGACTATTCTATCGGTAAAGAGTCAGAAAACCAAGATCTATCTTCCGCGTGCTATGAAAAATTTTTCCTCGAGATGGAAACGTCGTGCACGTACCATATTCACGGTCCTCCTGCAGCACTCCGTTACCGGAA
Source organism: Metschnikowia lunata (assembly GCA_030583235.1). Taxonomy (NCBI): domain Eukaryota; kingdom Fungi; phylum Ascomycota; class Pichiomycetes; order Serinales; family Metschnikowiaceae; genus Metschnikowia; species Metschnikowia lunata. The sequence continues at coordinate 11,522 of JAJMHP010000148.1, forward strand.
ATTGCAACACTCCCTTAAAACTGACTCATAAAGAATGTTATTTCTTTGTTGGGACAGTTTTCAATTTTCAGATTCACAACACGCGGTTGATGGATACAGTTTTTCATTGTATAACATCTTGACAACTCCTCTGAAAGACCCTACAGGTAAGGCCTTAGTAAACATGTCCGCGATGTTCAACAAGGAATTCACATACTCGAGCAGGTAATATCCAGATGTGAGTCTCTCCCTTATTATCTTCATTCCAATATCCACTATCTTTCTTGCATGTGACAACGACTTATCATAACAGCACGCGATGACCGCTTGGTTGTCCTCATACAACCTGATGCGACTGATGGTGAAGTGTAAATCAGTCACGAAGGTTGATACACACAATGTCCGGTCTTCTGCGATGGATAGTGCGACTAATTCTGCTGCAGCTGTGCTTCGTGTGATGTTCTTTTGTTTCTTGCTAAACCACATGACGAGATTTCTGTTCATATAAATGGCCATGCCAGAAATCAATTTCGCATCAGAACCTGGTGCAAATGACGCGTCTGAAAAAGTTTCCAGTATGAACTCTCCCTTTGTTCCTGGATTATTAGAACGGCGATATTCAAGAGTCTGATCAAGTGACTGACTAATATAACCGAGGCAGTGTATCAACTTTTGGTAGTCATTTTCAGTCGGGCTTGATGTTCTGCTTGCTAACGAGTTCACGGCAAAAGCGATGTCTGGCCTCGTGTTATTTGCTGCCCATTGTAAACTCCCA
>JAJMHP010000149.1:0-12138 GCA_030583235.1 Metschnikowia lunata
GCCAGAGATATTTGACGGGGGCCTAGTATATTTCGTTTTGTGCTCGGGACTCTTTGCGCGCTAAGGACATTACGAGTTTCGCGAGGATAGTTCGATTTACAGGGGGACACTTGAGCAAGAGGGGTGTACACATTCTCTGGCCGCGGGGATAATTGTCCGAACATAGGATAATTGAGTTTTCGCTGAGATATTTTAAAAAGAAACGCGTAAAACGTTCCCAAAAATACTGTATATATGCGCACGTCCTCCCGGACGTGAGCATGGAAGGGCAAGCAGGACGATGAAGACACAAGGATTAGTCAGGATACAACAATACACACTATAGGTGGATGTAGGGAGCGCCTAAGCGTGACCGAACCACCTCTAAAATACCATCAATGTAGTAAAGTCCCTTAAGCCAGGTACGTTTCCTAACATTCAAATAGCCTGTTCAAGAAAAGAACTGAGACGAACAAAAAGTCACATTCACTCAATATCACGACTTTTATTTATTTTTGATTTTTTTTTATTACCTTTCTTGCTTATACTCTGCGACTGTTCTCTCCCAAATTATCGTCATCGTATTAAGTCGCAAACGATGGAGTGAAAGGTGGACTGAGCACTCGTTGAACGTCAACTCTCAGCTCTCAACACTCAACTCATCAACTCGTCAACTCGTCAACTATACTATTTAAAATGCGGGTGAGAAGTTGCAGCGGCCCTGCTCTTGGGTCTCACCTTGAACTCCCTCGTACTTCTATGCACTTTCGCACCCCACCCCTTTCCATCAATCATGTTTCCATATTTTTTATATTCTTCTTTGTATTCCGATATTTTCCGGAATTCTTGTTCTCTTGTACAATTCTACTATCACTTCTCCTTCTCTCCTTCTACTCTTCTATTCTGACCCCAGATCTCTCTTTTTTAAACCATTTATCCATGCACTGACTCCTTTCAAGTCATCCTCTTTCTGCTTTCCATCTCCCTTTGGCGTTGCATCCCCTGGCTGACCGGTAAAATACGTGCGCACGCCCCGCAGCCTGACGTCTGCCCCGCCTAATGTTGCCCCGAGATCTGGAAAAGCATTGAAAAGAAAGAACAGGGCGACCACTCCGTTGCAACATACTAGAATAAGGGAAAGTTGCACAAAATAACACACTCTCTCTTAATTTTTTGTACACCATGGCACTACCGCATCCCCTCTCCAGTCCCGAGTTTGGAGATGGAGCCTCAAAATTATATGGCATGGAGAACTTTGGCAACACCTGCTATTGCAATCTGATCCTTCAGTGTCTCTATTACACGACCAAGTTTCGCCAACGCGTGCTTCGGCACAATACAGTTGCCCACGAACGGCGAACAGATATGCCTGGTGTTTCTCCTCATTCATACACGGCGAAATATGAGCAATTATTGGCGAAAAAAATGAAGGAGAAGGGTAAGCCAAATACCTCGGCCCAGGAAGTTTCATTGCCGGTAGCTGGCACGCCGACGGGTCGCCAGCTGATCCGGAACTCGTTTTTCGGTAAGTTTTCTTCGCAAAGCAATCCGGTGGCGAATCCTGCTGAAACTACCTCAGAACTAGCGCACAGAACGAAAGGGTACATCCAGGCCGCCGGTGCTTGCGACTCACTTTCGTTTGAGCAGCGGTTAATCGTGCGCAAAAACCCGGACTATTACGGTCTACCGCTCTTTGTCACCAGGCCAGCTTCTGCCGGCGCAGGAAGTGGAATTTTCGGGTCGACAGAGATCAGAAATGACCTGTCGGCGTCGTCTTCGCAGCTCCTCGATCAATCTGCCGGCCCAAACGGCCTGGCTACCGGCTTGGCCAGTAGCCTGAGCAATTTTCTCCCATCTTCTGAAATAGCACCAGTGTCGGCAACATCGAGCTACGTGATCATCGGCATCCCCAATCCAGAACAGGGTCTTCTGGTTCCTTTGAACCCATTCAGCGCTAACCCGAGCGCTGACCACAGAAAGCGCTCGGCACTTATCAATGGTCCCATTTTGAATATAGACCACCCATTCCTGGCGCTCTCGGAGTCCGAAGACAAGTGCCTTTTCTATGCTTTGAAAGACATTTTTGAGGCCATGTGCGAACATCTGTCCCAGATTGGAGTTGTATCCCCGCTGTACTTCGTCAAGAAGTTGAAGGAAAAGAACTTCCTATTTCGCCAGGCAAACATGCACCACGATGCACACGAATTCTGTAACTATTTGGTGAACGAGACCATTGAAACTTTGTCCCTGGAGTTGGGACCGGAAAATAATTGGTGCACTCAGCTCTTCCAGGGAACAATCACAAACGAAACCAAATGTTTGTCGTGTGAAACGGTCACTTCCAAAGATGAGAGCTTCTTGGATCTTTCTGTGGATATACCTCCAGGTGAAAGCGCCTACTCGTTGACGTTTTGTCTTAATAACTTTTCCAAGCTGGAAACACTCAACCATCAGAACAAGTTCTACTGCAACGCATGTCTGTCGCTTCAGGAGGCCGTGAAAACAATCAAGCTAAAATCAACTCCAGAGGTCTTGGTGATCAACTTCAAAAGATTCAAGTATGACGAGAAATCAGATCGCATGGTAAAATTGTTTGATTCGATCCTGTACCCGTTAAACTTGCGTCTTTTCAATACTACACTGAATACTAGTGATTCATTCCAAGATGCTACTACGACTACAACCTCTACCCTGGCTGATTCCTCTCTTTATGGCTTATACGCCTTGGTGGTTCATATTGGTGGAGGCCCCATGCATGGGCACTATGTTGCACTCTGCAAATGTCAGGCCGATCTCTGGTTTCTTTTTGATGACGAGACGGTAGAATTGGTTGATGATTCTTATGTGCTTCAATTTTTTGGCGATGGTCCTGGGTTAGCTAGTGCATACATACTCTTCTACGAGGTGCTTGATACTAAAGTTGACGATGACGAATTAGATTTCGGCATCAACATGGACAAGGTCTATAAGGGCTCTGATTACGCCACAGCTACCCAAGTCATTGATGCGAAGTATCATTTTAAAGGCGACCAACCAGGCATCTTTCCTACAACAGACGAGGTTAAATCCTATTTCCCTGTGGAGGCAAAATCAGCAGAACCGTTGGACGAAAAGAGCGCCAACCGCACAACGTCTCTTTTAAAGAAGACATTCATGTTGGACTTAAAAGATGCCGAAAGGTCAAAAGACACAATATCTATTCATTCGGACCAAAAATTCGGAAAGTCTACGGAGAACTTGTTGGATTTCCAGCGTCCAATAATGAAGACAGAAAAGAAATCTTGGGTCGGCGGGCTCAAAAGACGCGAGCTGAAGCCTGATATCAATTCCAAGGACAGAGCGAGTTCTATAAGTAGTGTCAACACCAATCTGAGCGTGACGGCTGACAGCAGTTTCACCGAAGTTCACAGTTCCGAAAAGCTGAAGCGCAAAAGCAGCCTTTTCTCCTTCAAACGGAAAAACAAATCCTAAAAAGGCTGTCAAAAAAAACCGGTAGCATGTGATCCTTCGGTTAGCGCACTGGCAGTAATAAGCGAAGCACGCCCTACGATGTTGACAGCCTGCACGAAACGCAATTTTTTTCTTTTTTTCTTTTTTTTTTCTCGGAAAAAAAATCATGTTGGGGAAATGTGGCAAGTGTAACGCCATATCACGTGAGTGAGATGACTAACATTTGGCAACGATAAGTGTCAAGTCCAGCATCAATTGATACCCCACCCACTCTTCATTTCAATAACAATGTCGAAATTTGCCCTTGTATCCCAAACGCTAGAGCTCACGCCTTCCTCGAAAATAATCACACTTGCTGCTGGATGCTTCTGGGGTGTTGAGAAAGTCATAGGAAAATACTTCAAGGATAAAGGGTTGATTGACGCAAGAGTTGGTTACGCTAACGGTAATCCATCGTTTGGTGATGTGACTTACAGGCAGGTTTGCAGTGGAAGCACAGGTTATGCTGAGAGCTTACAGATTTCTTACGAGCCAAGTAGGGTGTCGTTGAGGGAAATCCTAGACATATTCTTTAGAGTCCATGATCCAACAACATTCAATTCGCAAGGCCCAGATCGTGGCAGCCAATACCGGAGTGCTATTTTCACACACGATGAGGAGGATCTAGCAATCGCCAGGGAGGTGAAGGAGTATTTCCAAAGAGAATGGTACCCAAATCACCCGATTGCCACTGAAATTGAGTTGATCCAAAGTTGGTACGAAGCTGAAGATTATCACCAGAAATACTTAGACCAGAATCCAGGAGGCTACGAATGTCCAACTCATTTCTTAAGAACAAAGCCAAAGGCGTAATTTGGTGTCGAGACGACACTTTTATAGACAATACGACCTAAAGTGCTGATTGAGCACAATCAAGGAAAAATAAATTTGAAGCCAGGTTTCCGACGGAACCGGGAAGAAAGGAATGAAGTCATGAATTTGGAAAAGGAATCTGAAAGGTGCTTGAGCCTCCCAAACAAATAATAGTGGTCGGATTCTCGGACACGCGCGCCTCTATGATAGCTCTTTGTATGAGAAGCGGGATTCTCCTATAAGTTTCGTTCAGTTCTTAAATGTAACTAGTTGAGATAGCCCATGGGTGTGAAATTGTTGAACGGATGCAATTGAGGTCAGAAATGAAAAACATTTCAATACAAAGAGTTTCAGCCTTTCCCATCCCAGATCATTGGTTTTCAAATTCACCTCAAGCCTCGTGTAGCAATTGTTTCATTCCTCTTTCATTATTGTTGATTCGTTTCAGAAAAGATAAGAATATCGCACTAATCGACGGATCCACGAATCTTCATTCACTCACAATAACATTTGACATGCAAGGCTCGGTGTGTCTTCAGTAGACCTTACACTTGCGCATACCTTCTTGGGGTATATTGTGGTAAGATCGCATAACCTAATTTTCAGAACAGTCCTCCAATTTGTTTTACGAATTCTGCACTTTGGATACCGTCATTGATAGGGACGAAACTTTGGCAACAAAGCCCATCGAAATGATCACACCCTCAGCACTCCAAATTTACATAAGCCCATTTGGAACTTTTTTGAACTGAATACATCGATTGTCATTAAACTACTTCGATAAAACGTCAAAAGGATCTCATATCACAATTAAACAGCATAAACTTTTCAAGTAGTTTGTTTAGTTCTTTGTGTCCACATGACTGTTAGTCAACCGAGGCAGCTAATTCGACTATCTGAAAAAAGTGGAAGCTAAGATAAAGTTCTGATAGAAAAGTAGACGAAAAAGGATTTAAACTTGAACGAACTTCCAAGCTGGGTTTTTCCATGAAATTCTCCGCAACAACATCCATCAGTATGCGTTCAAGTATTCGCAGTGCGTCAAAATTCTTAGCGTGTCTTTTGTTCAGCCCCCAATTCCCTCAAAACCTCTCTTCAATTGTAACACGTCCCATTTCCAAAACATTGTCAAAATCCCAGTCAAACATCCGAAAAACATGTTTTGAAAAATATTTGGGTTTATTTTACTACTCCCTCAAGATCGTTTCCTTTGGTAGCCACTTTACTGCCATCTGCAACCGGAGGCTGCAACCTTCGTTCGCGTCTTAAACACATCCACGAACGCGCCGCGTTTTGTAATGGACCTGGAAAAAAAAGAAGGCTCACGAACTGGAAGAACGCGTTTCACTGGTTTGATAGTCACCATTCGGACAACAAGAAAGCTCTCTGCCGACTTCAACTTTATCACTAACTAGAAAACGAAGTTTTTCTCCGAAGACTTGTTTCTTTTTTTCAGTGTTTTCCCCCCAAGACCGCCCAAGAAAGACTCTGCTGTTTCGCGGTGGCATTCATACACTCAACGGTATAACAGTCAAACACCTGTCTTGACTTCAACTTCAAATTGCAATCACCGGCAAGCACTTTCTGGTGAGCATAAACCACAGAAAGAAAAAAACATTATCCTGGTTAAATCGTCAAGTTTGCTCATATTTTCAATAATACTCCGTCAATATGTCCCTTTGGGTAGATAAGTACAGGCCCAAGTCGCTTGAAAATCTCACATTTCATCAGAATGTGTCAGAATCTCTCCGTGCTTTGGCGTCCACAGGTGACTTTCCCCATTTGCTTGTGTACGGGCCCAATGGAGCCGGGAAGAAAACAAGAATATATGGCACATTGAACGAGTTGTTCGGTGCCCAAGTGGAGAGGTTAAAGATCGATGTGAAAACCTTCACCACATCTTCCAATCGTAAACTCGAGTTCAACGTGCTCAGTTCGCCCTTTCACTTGGAAATCACGCCCTCGGACATGGGAAACAATGACCGTGTGGTGATCCAGGACTTGTTGAAAGATGTGGCGTCGACGGAACAGGTGGATTTTTCCAACCAGGCAAAGTCCCAGTCAAAACATCGCTTCAAAGTGGTGGTGATAAATGAGGCCGAGTCCTTAAGTAGAGATGCCCAGGCTGCCTTGAGAAGAACCATGGAGAAGTACTCCTCCAACATCCGGTTGATTTTAGTGTGCAACACCATCTCCAATATCATTGCGCCCATCAAATCACGGACGCTTTTAGTTCGGGTTCCTGCGCCGCAACCTGCCGAAATCGCCGATGTTTTGCGCATCATAGTCAAGAAGGAATCTATCAAACTTTCTTCAAGCGACGAAAATGAACAGTCACGGTTCTTTGAAAAGGTGGCCCAGGCTGCCGATTGCAATCTAAGACGGGCTCTCTTGAGCTTTGAAACTATTTGTATGCAAACAGAAACCGTGGATGTGAAAAATCTTTCTTCTGCTTTGATTGTGTTGGACTGGGAAAATATTATTCGAAACATGGCCGTGTCCATGCGCAAGGACAAGACAGTGGCGAATTTGGCCAAGCTCCGGGTCACCTTTTACGAGCTCTTGTCACATTGTATTCCCGCGAGGCTTATTTTAAAGACCTTGACCTTAAATCTTGCCGAGATGGAGCGGGCAAAAACCCCCGAAATTGTCGCTGTGGCTGCTGTGTTTGACGAGCGCTTGAGTTTGGGACTGAAGGCGATTTTCCACCTCGAGGGTTTTGCTGCAAAGGCAATGGTGGCGATGTCGTAATTGGAGAGTCCATTCAGAGTGGGATTGGCTGTGTACTAATTGAAGAAAATGAGACAATCAGAAGGAAAGAAGAAGGTGTGATCAAAGAGATGTAGTAAAGAGTGGCTGACTTCAAATAAGTCACGAAATTATTCCTCATATTAGCTTCGGTCCACGCTCGAATCATTGGATATCTTGTAACGTCACAGGAAAAGCTATATCGAGTAAAAAGGTAAGAGAGTACAGTCTGAGCCACTTTATCGCCATTACTGGAATTATCTCCATTATCATCATTCACGACCGCAGTATAACCGTTTTATCACCTTATCACCTTATCACCTTATTACCGCTGTATCTTGTTATCGCCAAACTTGGCCATTTCTTCGCCATTGGTACCCCTCGAATTCCCCTCACTCTCCTCGTACGATGGAAGCGATGGGTGATTTGACACATCTTCGGCCTGTGCGTCAATTCCCTTTCCGATTTCTGCCTGCAAAGGCTCGATATTTGCAGACTCGGTGACTTCCTCGACTTCTCTGTGCAAAATATCGCCACTCTGATGGCTGATCTCAGTGGGCTCGTCATTTTGATTCTCCACATCTCCCACTCTCAAATACCCCTGCCGGCTAGCCTCACGCTTGGCTGCTGGAAACATCAGAAGTATGAATAATACTGAATAAAATGTTGCAATCACGGGCAAAAACACTGTGAGCACGCAGCTAATGATAAATTCCTTCGTGCGAACGGTGTACCCCGGTTTAGTCAAAAGATATACGGGTAAAGGAGGGAGAAAAAGCGCTAGCAACACGAGCCAAAGTTGTTGCATTCCGGTAGGCATATCTGCGTCAAGATACTCAGGAGATATTGCCATTTCTATTTTATTTTTTCGGTTAAAGTGCTGTCCGAATTCTTGGGCCAGATGTGGTTGTAGGGCAATAGAATGCGATTATGATACCGATAAGGGCCACTTGAGGGGCGTATGCGCCTGTCACGTGACTGGGGACTGGGCCAAATGATCATGTGGACCCACTCGCAGCTGGCTCAAAAAGCAGTCACATCCTTTGATGACAGCAACTTAGTCTAAAACAAACAAACAAACAAACAAACAACTGATACTTTTCTATTTTACTTAAGAAGTGCTTTTAAAATCAACCTGATTCCGGCCTCGTCCTATGTCGGTCTATTGGCTGTTAAAATTCAAGAATGTTGCAAGCAAAAACCGTGCAAGGTGTCAGGGAGCTGGTATCTGAAACGAGACTGACATGCAGTCTTCGACTGCATCTGTTGTAGTCTCTTACAAGTAGTTGCCACGTAGCGTTCGCCGCGCTGGCTCGAGTCTATATATAGTGGCTATTTCCCCTATGTTGGAAAGGCCAGCTTTGTTTAGTTAGTCAACACTACCATTACACTGAGCAATCATGCAATTCGGGCATCCTTAACCTAACACAAGGAATTAAAAAAAAAAATTGGTGCGGGTGAGCAGATCGTGGCTTTGGTGTACGGGTGTTATTCGAAGGACGCTCGCCTCGCCGGCTATTAGACACCCCGAGGCGACACTCGCATGTCGAATATGTCTGGAAACGCCTGAAGTGTATTCTGCATCAACATGATTTGTCTACTCCAGCCGAAGAACTGTCGATGGAGATGTTTGACGTCTTCGAGCCGGACCTTATGACCGCCGATTTGGGTTAGTCCATGTGGAGCTCGCTGCTACGTCACAGAAGAGTTTCGCTGACCCTTCGGCACCGATTGCTTTGACAGTGGGGACGACTCGGGCACGCCCCGTAAGGCGGCAGATGAAAACAAGATTCGCATTACAGGGACCGAAGCATGCTCATTTCGTCCCCACTGTCAAAGCAATTGGTGCCGAAGGGTCAGCGAAACTCTGACTTTATAGAGATGCCCCCTTAAAAGCCACCTGACAACAGCAAGCGATCGAAAATAAATGGTTTTGCACTTGTTGTGCGGCACTGTCTGAGATGCATCAGCCACACTTCCTCCGGAGCTGAACTTGTGCGGGTCCACCATTCATGTGCCTTTGTTCTAGGAAGAGAAACTAAGAAATAGCGTACACGCCGTGGATGTAATATAAGATGCTCCATTCAGCCTTGTTTGGTATATAACAAACTAGAGGAAGAATTGAGTTTGCGTTAAGGCAACAAAATTTACTCTAGGGCCGGAAGACGTGCGAAACGCCCCAGTATTTTTTTTTTTTATGTTTTTTATTATTATTATTATTCGAATCGCTTGTAATTTTCTTTCCGTGCGGCGTGTGCTTTTCGATTGGATATATTCTAGAGTTCTCAGGAAGACACTCAATTGATGTTTTCCGCAGCTTTTACCTGAAAAGTTCAGCTACAATCTACGTACCCTTAGATACATTTTACTCCCCCAATTTCCGCATTTAGGTTCAATCTTTTTCTTCCCTGCTTTTTTTTTCTACGTTTGCAATTTTATTTACGCTTGTTTTTCGTTGATCGGTGATTGTTGTTCTTTTCCTTCTCTTTGTTTGGTTTCTCTTCTTGTTTTTTTTCTTCAGTTTTCGTCTCTACTTTCTCCCCGCCTTCTTATTTTTCTGCTTTCCGAAGCCATGCTGCTGCAGCCCAAACGATTGTTGACCCACCGAAGAAGACCACAAGAATTCCTTCAAAGTATACCAGCAAAAATAAAAATCAAAAAATCAAAAAAGACAGCAATCTTATGTATTAACAACAGCCTTCATAAGTACCCACTGAGTTCGTTGTACCCTTACCGTTCGTTGTACCCTTACCGTTCGTTGCACCCTTACCGCCAGGGAAATCTTTTTGAGCAGGACTCAAGCTGCGGAATCCCGACTCATTATGCGTCGCCCCTGCATTTCCCGTGACGTTGTTGGGCGTGGTCGCGTCGCACCTTGTTTCACCTTCTTGTTTCACGCTGGTGCATCATGTCGCATTCTGAAACTTCCGCCATGGTTTCTAATTTCTAATGCGCCCGGGCTCATTTCATTACTGCTCCTTCTTCTTTCCAGGCGGCTCAATCTATTCTGCGCTTCCAAGCACACGGACTTACGGACATTACGGAGCTCCTCAGCTACTACTTCCATCCTAGCATCACACCCGGGGTCCATTGAAACCACCCCATTTCCCGCGTTTCTGCTCGCTTCCAACTGTTTATTTTCTGTTGGGGTCCAGGTCTGAGACAGGTGCATCGATTTGGCGCTTTGTTGATACGAACATCTTTATAGAGAAATTCTTTCTAGCAAGAATATTTCCAGCTCCTTTTGTTGACACTATTAGATGCCTGTTGTAGTGCCTCTTATGCACCCGAAATCATACAATCATGCCCTCCAGTCGGCAGGAAATCCCCCTGCTACATTCAAACCACCGCTGGCTTCAACTAACGGATCGCCAGCAGATTCTCCCACTTCGCCTTCTTGCGCCTATATGGGCTCGATGAACTACTCGACAAGACACTCGCACAAGCCTAGCCTGCTCCTGAACTCGCGCAATATCACCATTCGGCGCCTCCTGCTAAATGCGTCTCCGCCCCAAGTTTCGTCGGGGTTTCTGCCGCAGAGGCGAAGAAAGCCGTTGGCATTATCTATACCTTCAAATTTATCTCCAACAGTACTGATACATGAGGCGGTACACACTCCAGTCAGAGAGTTTCTGATGCTGCTGCCTGCTGTGAGCGATTGCTCGCGGTCTTTCGAATCGGCTGGCTCGATTCATGAGGCGAACCAATCGAATGGGCTGCTGGACGATTTGATGCCAGGCAGGAACCTACGAAGTCCATTGAACAAGGGGCTTGGCGGCCTGAAAGACTCCGAGAATGACTTGTCGAGAACTCTTGCTGACCTTCGAATAAGAGAAGATCGGAATCATTCGAATGTGAATAACGATGCCGTCCTTCATCAAACTCGGTCGGGCGACATTGAGTCACTCTCGTCATTGGAAGGTGCGCACAAGTCTCAAGTGCCTCAAGAAATTCTGTCCAACGTGACTCCGAAGTCAGTTCTGATGCCTGAGGAGCTTCAGGAAGTTGGTCTCACGCACGCATACCCTCTGGGACCGGCCAACGTACTTAATTCGGTGTTGTATTTGTACTCGGCTCCTGAGTCGTCAGTGCCCCCTATCGATGTTAACGATTATGATCTTGTGATCAACGTGGCACGAGAATGTGACGATTTGTCTACTGAGTTTGACCTGCAAAAGGGCAACCGGAAGTACCTAAGGGTGCCCTGGACACATGCATCTACTATACTGAAGGAACTACCAATGTTAACACGTGAAATCGCCGCGATGGACAAGCCGGGACGCAAAATCTTAGTCCATTGCCAGTGTGGAGTACTGCGATCTGCCTGTGTAGTTGTGGCATACTTCATGGTCAAGTTCAAAATCTCGGTGAATGAAGCGTATGAGCTCTTAAAGACTGGGACCGAAAATGAGGCCGAGGCTTGTTCACTGCAGATACGAGAAGCTGGTAATTACGTTGAGGCGTGTGAACGCATCTGCCCGAATATGAGCCTCATTTTCGAGTTGATGGATTTTGGCGAAAGACTTAATAACTCAGTGGAGCATTGAAATGAACGATGACATGAGCAGGGAAATGGCAATTTGGAAGTCTTCAAATTAATTGAATCGTTCCGGGTGAACTTTATCGATAGTTTTATTTGGTGCTGCTTTGGAGCCAGAAATCTCGATGAGAGAAGGCTGGTATTGAGGCTGATTGGAACAGTGGATTTAAATCTTCTTTTAAAGACATATTTTGTGTCTCGGGCGTTTCTTGGAAGATCTTGAGGCATATAGCTTCAGTCATCCCCAAGAACTATTTCACCTCTATCCCAAGGGTAGAAAAAAAAAAAAGCGCAATCTTTTGGAGAAAGTATCTCGCAGAGACGCTTTCGCTACTAACGAGGCTGAACGCGACCGCATTTCTGCACAAGGCCTGTTTGAACCGCTCCTTCATAGTAGGATATATGGAGGAGATGCTATCTGCAGTGTGATCTTCTAATGTGTAAACCATGACGAGTACTAGTGTGGAGACAAACGTGAATACTCTTATTCACTCAAACAAAGTTGTCTGAAGTATACAAAATCCCAGGTGAAAAGTTTTCACCCCTATATATACTCCTAGGGCGAGGCA
>JAJMHP010000150.1:0-12090 GCA_030583235.1 Metschnikowia lunata
ACGGACGATGATGATCCAACCACGGACGACGATGATCCAATCACTGATGTTGATGTGGTAACAGATCCAGCAGAGTCGGTAGTGACAATCACAACACCAGAGTCAGTAGCAACAGAACCGTCAGAATGGGTGGTGGTGTATGTTGTGGTGTATGGCTCAGCTGTCGATGAAGATCCAATCACAGACGACGATGATCCAATCACGGACGACGATGATCCAATCACGGACGATGATGATTCAATCACGGACGACGACGATCCAACCACGGACGACGATGATCCAATCACGGACGATGATGATCCAACCACGGACGACGATGATCCAATCACTGATGTTGATGTGGTGACAGATCCAGCAGAGTCGGTAGTGACAATCACAACACCAGAGTCAGTAGCAACAGAACCGTCAGAATGGGTGGTGGTGTATGTTGTGGTGTAAGATCCGGTAGGGCTCGTACTAAAACTTGTATTCCCAACTGATGAACTAGGTGCTGTACTTGTGGAAGAACTGTTTCCTGGTACAGTGTTAGAGCCGGAACTTGCAATCGAGGAGCTGGAGCCTGAAACCGAGGACGAGCTGGAGCCTGGCACAGTGTAAGAACTGGAGCTGGGAACAGAAGAGGTGTCGGTGTTCGATCCTGAGCTGCCAGTATGTGTGCTTAAGCTTGGAGAGTACACGTCAGAGCTGTTATTGTAAGAACTGGAGCCGTATGAACTGGAGCTTGAGGCGTTTGAAGTCGAATGTGTGATATGTGAACTGGAGTTGCTGGCATTTGAACTGGAGCTCGTTAAATGTGAGGTTGAGCTCATTCCAGTCGTGCTGCTTGAGGAGTGTGTCAGGAAAAGCAGTGATGAGGGTAAGGTTGGTACTTCGGGAAAGGTAAACTTACAGGAGCAGACAGAGGGAATACCATTGGGTGGAGCCCCACTATAACTGATGCTCCTGCTTGCTAGCGCCGATGAGTTCGTTACAAATAATGAGGGCTGGTAACCTTTACCGATGTCAAAATTAACGGAAAAAGACGTGAGCCCGGGATATCTGATAGCAAGATTTAATATTCCTGTTTCGGCACTGTAATTATGTGTGTTGAAAAGAATGTTGGAGGTGATAACATTGCCATGGCCAAAACCAGCAACCTTGTAAGGGGCTTGTCGATTAGAAACATGACCACCAAGTAATGTAAATCTAAGGATCGAATCTTTATCCGTGAGGTGAAGAATCTGCTCAGTATCAAAAGTATTTGCGAGGCCCAGCAATATGACTTGAGACAGTTGGCCGATAGTAACACATCCGTTACCCTCAATTCTGCTCGTTTGTCTCCATTCGGTATGCTGCAAACATATAGAACCATTATTTTTGACTACAGCAAGACCACCAATTCTCGCAGGGGCGCGTCTGCCAGAGACTGTTTTCAACACAATCATTCCGGTATTCACCCAACCGGAAATACCAGTGAGAATGTAAGCGTCACCCACAAGAGGAGCTGATGCAATACCCAAGTACATATCCCCGGTGTTCAGAAAAGTTCTTGTCGGGCTGAAACTGTAACCCGAGGCGATCTCAGTCCCTAAAGCGTTGAAAGAAAGAGTTCCATTGTTTGAAAAAGCTCGGCCGATCAAGGAAAATGAGGAAGACCCCGTGGTAGCACTAATATAAAACTCTCCTTGGTTGTTAACCGATCTTTGAGTTGAGGAGACAGTGTTTTCAACAATCGAGTAAAAAACACCAGGGAGAATAGTGAGATCTTGCGAAGCAAGATTCACTCCATTGTAGATGACAGTATTCTCGGATATTGTCAAAGAGCTCGCAAGCCTTAAGAGTTGTGCGAAAGCCACAAGCACTAGGCAAAATAGTCTCTTCATCTGGTTATGGGAAGAAGCTAACTAACATACTAGGTACCTCGGGTGGTCTCGTATATTTATATACTCCTCGTCTTCGGAGTTGTTCAAGAAATAAAGTTTTTTTGGTGCGACACAAAAATTAGGAAATTCCTTGGGAATAGCCACTTCCACGCCAATTTTGGTTTATCTCAAGGGTGGAATAATTTGCCGTGCAGACCCACGGAATGGCAAGGATTACCGGTTTGACGCAGCGAGAGAATGTGCATGCAGATTAGTCCCAAAAAACAAGTTGCATGCGTCCGCCATTACGAAAAAACAAGAAAAAAGAAGGCGCGTTTGACTACTTAATTCGGCAACTCAACCGCGTCTGGTTTTTCTTGGCATTAGCAGAGGCGTATAAGAAAAATTCGCAGATTATGAGCCCCCCGGAGATGTACTGTTCGTTTCGTCCATCAGATTAGAATATTTGTCGGTGATCTCCTTGACATACGGGTTTCCGAGAATTTGAGGCGTATCCTTGCTTTCAATCAAAGATCATCTAATTACAGTAATATTTGGTCTACAGTAAGTCCCGGATAATGCGTATTTGTATCAGTCAAAAAAAGGTGTGCAAGTGACCACGGTAGTAGATGGATTTTTTATTACTTCATTGCTGTACCATCACAAGTTGCGGAGCCGCCTCTTTCAAATGTCGAGGGATCCAGACTGTCCAGTACGAACGCGAGGTCTCTCATTGAAAGGAGGTGGGTTGCTCACATACAATGATTTTTGCATGCAAGATGACATACATTCCAGCAAAATATGCAAATATTCCAGATTGCTCAGGAGTGCCAAGCCGAGGAAGTTCAAGCACCCCCGAGGAATCTACTTGGAAGTCCTGACACAGTGAAGTAAGAAGTTCTTGACCATCACTTCCCTGAAGATTGGAATAAAGTCAGAATCCTCAACATCAGAGTCTTCTGATGTTGGCAAGTGGGCATTGACGCCAACATAGTAATCTTCCATGGCTATCTTGAAAGCAGACACTTCCATTAATTCAGAAGCACGAGTAGTCACACGCTTTTTAGTAGTTAAGTTAGCAGTGTTAGTGTCAGAGGCACCTTTGGTGGAATGTTTATTAGCAATAATGTCACTGAATTTCATGAAGCATTTTTTTTATCGAATTTATCTCGCTGTGTGAAAAGCCAGCTTTACAAATCACTTCAAGATTGGAGCCTGAATCAAGCATGGCGGGGTAAATCAATTCGATGCCCGAATCTAGTGGGCTTGAAACCTTATATTTTGTGTCTTGCTTAGTAAAAAACATAACAAAACTATCGGTCTACCGGTATTGCAAATAGTTGGGCCAAATTGGTAAACAGTACGTACGCATTTTACGGTGGGCCAGGCGTGTACCCGCACCGTACTGGCCATCCACTGTGGCGCAATATGTACTCCGTTCGGTACGCGTACTTCAGTATATGTAATTGCTCATCACTGGACCCAGCTCGTCAAGAGCGCTGGTCCTCACGTGCTTAGCCGACTCACGCCCCTCCGCCCCCGATGGTCGGCAGTAAATGCGCGTGTCCTCCCGGATGTGAGCATGGAAGGTTGAGCATTGGAAGGAGATACAAGTATAGTCAGGACTCAACAATACACACTATAGGTGGATGAAGCGAGCGCCTAAGCGCGGCAGAAACACCTCTTAAATATCGTCAATGTAGCAAAGTCCCTTAAGCCAGGTCCGTTTCCTTATAGGTATTCCTGTCTTCTGCACTGCTGAGGTGCTTCGCATGTGGGCTCTAATGCGGTGAGCAGCATCATTCAACGCCTTCTCACAAGTCTCCCAGAGAAAACTTCTCCGGCTGATCTTTAGGCTTTTATATACATGCGTAAAAAGCATCATTTGGATCAGAAGTTTGCTCAAATTTTGTGTTGACGAACAATTAGACATAATAATGTAGATGTCGTCGAATGTACTCCGCGGTGTCAGTTGAAAAAAAAAAAAAAAAGCAGATTATAGGACCACCTAAGGAGAAATTTCTTCATAGTTCTTGGTAAAGGAGCCCAAGTACTCCTTGTAACCAAAAATCTACGTACTCGTCTTTCTCAGTGAATTCAAGATTGGATACAGCGTCACTAGTGCACTCGTGAACATACATGGAAGCGAAAGCTGAGCCCTCTGATGAAGTAGTCTCGGCCGAAACTAAGAGCAAGCTCAAACCCTGCGTGGTAGAGAAAGGCTCAGAAGTATCTTCGAGAGAGAAATTGTAAACCAGTTGAGGATCAGCCTGCTCCAATTTGTGGCAGTTGATCGCTGCAGCTGTCTCTTGGCTCGATGAGTCGGGACCAGAATGAGCCTTACTGAAATACACAGCGATGTCCTCAAGTGAGACGTTGGCATGGCGTCGAATATTGTTTTTTCCGTCAGGGGAGCCTTTCTCGGGGTTTGCTAGAAGTTCCGATAGCACAGCTTAGTTTCGCTGTTCGAGTAGCAACGGGATGAGCTTGGTTCGCGTTGCAGCGGTTTGGGATCTCGAATTTTGGAAGCCTCATGACACATCGAGTGCGGCATTTTTCTGATTCGAGGAAGATCCCGTAAAGTTCTCCTCGGTGAGCAATACCCCAATTTTTTTCGTCATTGTGACAGTAGCCATCTCATACACCTCACATTTAAGGCAGGTACGAAAAGATAGGCGTCCCTGGTAAAGATGCATATATATATTGGAAGAAATACACATAGAACCGTACGTAAGCGTTCATCATAGGTTTGGATGAAGCATTAGGGTGCGCCTTGATGGTGTATAAGGCAACCTTTTCACCATCGAAATTCGGATAGCCGGTAGAGATTGCCATCTTTTCTCTTTTACTGAAGATGCCTGTAGTATATTTGTACTAAAAATATTAGGTTGAGGAAGATCGCAGTGCATGGTCTTTGGTAATCATGACGAACTGAACAAAGCTTGCATCTCCCATTTAATTAAATTGATCATTTCATATATACTGAAGCGAGAGTAAGGGACTCACTTGTCATTTACTTATATGAGACCTTATGATGTGCGTGCCAGCAGACGCCTCACCTAAGAAATCATTTTGAGATCTCTGAAGTGTTGCTTCAACCTAATATCGCGGATTTCCGGGTACTTTTTAGTGATAACAACTTGAGTGGCACCGCGTTCGGCGGGAACTTTAGGGCGTTCGAGTGATGAATGTATGGGAGCGCCATGGAGCAAGTCCGGGCCGATGACAACTTTTCCAGTGTGAGTTTTTGAACATTCTTACTGGTTGTCTCTTCGAAGATCATCGATGACAATACAGGATAGACAGATAAACACGTCTAAAATCCACGTGTGGTGTGCGACAAGAAACCTTTTTCTTTTGTTCTTTTCTTTCTGGTTAAACAGGGCACGAGAATCTCGCTTTGTGGAACATTGCAATTGAGTTGTTGTTATCTCATCGCGTAAAATAATCTCACGGTGATGGCCTTCTTTTATGCCTTATATTTAAATGTAAAAATGATCTGTCAAAGTAGGTTAAACTGAGTTAGTACTAGGTTAGATAAACGTATCAAACTCATCTGAGACACTCTTTTTGGAAACGATTTGCAGATCAATATCATTCAAGATACGCATCTCCACCAAAGCTAGACATCACCAAATGCACGTCGGGTGTATGTCATCTCCGCGTTCCAGTCCCACCGCTGAGAGAAGCATTTTCGTTACATGTCGTAAAATTCTTCTCAGTGATGTAGATGTTGGACAATGATGGCAATGTTTAAACAAGATGTGCGGGCAATTGTAGAAGAAACTTTCCCATCGCTTGCTCATTTCCCTATCGTTTTCAGGCAAACAAGGCCGAAACATTTGAAATTGTTCGGGATGTAGTGTCCACCACTTAATTCTGTTGGGGCCATGGGTTCAGCCGTTATTCAGTATAAAGTGTCCTTTGTGCGGCGCCCCGCATCGAGCAGGTCACATTTATGACAACAACAAAATAGTTGTAAAGAGCTTAGGGCACTCACAATCATTCCAGAGTGTCGGAATTTTATACATCATTGTACTCCGTTCTGAATGCATGATAGATGGTTCGAGGACATAAAATTGTTGAAATGTAATGGAAACGACGTGTTAAATGCGTTCCCACGCCTTATTCCTTGTATTAAGCTACTCTATCGGTAGAGAAAAAGCCAGAGATCTATCTTCCGCGTACGGTTAAAGATTTTCACCTCGAGAAGGAAACGTCGTGCATGTACCATATTCACGGTCGGACAGTTTACCGGAAATTGCAACAGAAAGTTTCTTCCAACATGTCGTGTGCACACCAGTCTGACACCGCGCCCATGTTCCAGAAAACAACAAAGGCCTTCGCCTCAGATTTCCACGGTTTCTCGGCATCTGTCGTGTTTTGTCCTCACCATGGCATCGTCTTATTTCGAAATTTTGCCATAGATCGATTGTCTTTGGCATTGTGGTGAAGATTATTTACCCAATAGGCATTACACATAAATACCTACCTGTTCATTGAACAACGAAACTCTTCCAAATTAGACTCCAGGTCATAATGGGCGCAGCACGGAGCTACAACCGATCTTACCAACTTGAGAGCCGACGGATATTCATTCGATATTCATACTTCACTGGAATCGAAAGAAGTCTCAGGAAAAGGGCTCGAAGAATAAAGTCTCAGGTGCAGACTCTACGTCTGTGGCACATTTGATTGGATTTTGTTCGCTGTTACTCTGCGCCGTTTGGTGGGAAACCCTCGGTTCTTTCGTAATGCTGAGCTTTATCATGTATTTAATGAGCGGTATATGAAAAATTGTGTCTTGGCAGAACAAGACTTTTGACTTCAATCGTTCCGTGAGCTAGACCTGCTTGCACATTTAGTGTGGGATGAAGATCTGCGGCTTCTCGGACGCGTTCTGGTTCTTTTTTGTGCTGATTTATTTCTACTTTGACTTTCGTCAATTGCGGATGTGTCGTCTGCCCGTAAGGCGCTTCAAAGGGCATGTTTTATGAAGTCACAACTGTTAAGTCGCACTCGGTGTGTTTCGCGGACCTCGTCAGCCGGGAAAGCGCTCATGAAGGTCCGCGCAGCAGTCTCTTTGAAGAATCAACATTTTTGCACTGTTTAGATCACACTCGGCATCTCATGTTTGTCTTCTCGTGAAGGCGTCTTGGAAACTTTATGTGTAATGGGTGAAAGCCGAAACGATTTTCAATTCTAAATATGTGGCGGGTGTGGCTGAGAGTATATGGAAAAACGAGTTAAACTGTTCGTGCAAGCTCGGATAAAAGTTAAAGTTCGTGAAAGCGGTATTGAACCGCTCGATCTCAGATCCCGGACGCCTTTCAAGCGAGCTTTTTTCGAGCGATGGCCCTAGCGTCCCAATAGAAGACATACAATAAGAGTCTTTACTGGAGAGCTCTATTTTTTTTTTCTGAAAACGGAAAATTACTTTCAAACAGCTATGTAGCTCTGGAAAATCCTTTAACAGGTAAAATTGGGCTATCTTGGCGTGTGATGGGTAGAGAGCGTGAATATCCCCGCAGCAATATGAAATCAGAAAGAAGTGGATACACGATTGGAGTTAGCTCTTTGGAAACCAGCTTTTCAAGTTCATCGTGGATCTCTTGTTGTCAAATTCCATATTAAGGTTTTGTACCTCAAATCCCGACTACACTAATCAACTGGATCGGTACTCGTCGCTGAGTCAGAGTGGGCAAACTCAAGGGGATTAGACTAGGCAAGGGGGTCAACTTGCCCCGGCCTCACGCGCCAGTTCTTCGAAAAGATCCGAGAACGGATGATGCAGAGACTACTTATGGCGCCGATTCTTTGCCTGGAGTACAGAGCCTTGGCCTTATAGTAGCATAAGCTGACCGTTCTTGGCGAGACACTGAAATAGGGTGAGTCGAATTTTTCTTGAGCTTAATGGCTTGTGAAATTCCTGAGGACTATTCCCATTGCCATGGCTTGAAGCAGGCATTCATGATAATTTTGCGTGATCCGTTCTAATGGGAAGTCTGCAATAGGCGTGCGTTTTCCACTGTGCTCTAATCGTTAAAAAGCATGAAAACGTTAAATTAAGCTGTCAGGCGGATAACTTCAGTCACCGTTAAATGATGTGCCAAGTAAAGGGCATTTGGGGTGCTTCACTGTGCAATGAAGATTGGGTCTTTAGCTACGGAAAAGTCATCACCGCGGCTGAGTAATAAAGGGTTAAGAAGCGCTGATAGCCTTCGACTGTGGGCTTCAGCTTCGGATCCAATAGTGGTCGTCTGAGCTCTCGCACGCAATAAGAAAACGGGGGTTTTGGCCCGCAAGGGCGCATGGTGCTGGTCACTTTCGTCAAAAGCTTCCCAAAACATTATTGGTCTATTTTGCTACATTTGGATTCGAATATTAATAGACAGATAGCCACCAAACGATCTTGATCGACCAAGATCCATCGGGGTCTGAGTGCGAAGGTTACGGAATTACGCTCTCGAACGAATAGATGCGCTGCTCTTATGATCACGAGGAGCCATTCAAAGAGTTGATATTGACGCAATAAAACATCGAATCCACAACTAGAAAATATATCTTGTGGGAGACCCGAGGTGCATGAAGTTAGCAAAGTCCAGAAGGTAGAAGGCCGCGCTGTATTACGGTGTTTTTGGACTCTCTCTGCTGCAAGACACATTTTATTGTCTCTGATTTCAGAAGAAAACCCGTGCTACATTGAATTGGAGGCCCTTTCAAAATCAATCGTCACCACCTCGCTCTCTTCAGTTTGTGTGTTCTTGTTCTCTCAGCGTGGCTTATTTGACGGAAGGAAACAGACTAACACAGTATACTTTTGAATGCAAGTGACTCTATCGGCGATGCGAACCCAACTAGGTGTAATCGGAGAGAGCCCTGTTGTTTTCTTTTGATGACTTCGTATGATTTTTATCTCATCGAACCTTCGCTGAGCCATTCACTTTCACTCCACGAGTCAAGAATACTGAAGTTTTAAAATATCTCCAATATTCAAGGCAGGCAGTAAGTCGTGATATCTGATGTATTTCCTCTTCCATGGGGCTGTTTGGCAGTTGAGGTTCAGTAAAATCGCAGCATGAATCGGACTGCTGACCTAATCATCTCGCCATAGAGGCGCGGATATTCCCTTATAACCTGCTGCTTCTACTTTACGCTCTTATACCTTTGTTGTCGGAGTGGCCTGCTACGAGAATTATTTGGCAAGCAAAGTCGATCAAGAGGATGTCTTCAATGGCGCAGTGAGGCCGTATACGCGCCTCACGATTCTTAAAGTAAAATCGTTAGGGTACAATAGCTAGAATATACGCCTCCACTCCTTATACTCGAACATGACTGGGCCGTTTCCTAACAAATGTGAAGTTGTCCTGGGAGCTGAACTCACGTGTTGCTTCTCAAAAATACCTAATGTGAATGGTGCGATTTTTAAAAAGTGTATTTTTTTCGGGAAAATTACTTTTTTGCGGCGAAAGCAGTTGAAACTATACTGGATTGGCCGATTTGATAAAATAAAAAAACATAATAAAAGTCTAATACTTGAGGATAATCCATATCGCTAAAGTAAACGATGAATAACCTTTAATGTCTGACCTGACTTTTTTGTAACTGGTCGCGCCTCGCTTAGTTGGAAGTGCGAAGGCCCTCATAGTCAGAACATGGATGTTCTGGGTCGATGGGCGCGAGATCACGTGCTGACATCATGTGAGTGTAATCACGTGGAAGAAGGTCACTTGACCAACGACAGCGTGTCGGAGTCATAATTAGGGGTAAAATTATCTGAGAGAAAGGAACCTCCTTTTTCTCTACGGGTCTTGGATACATTTGCAGAAATCTAAGGTCCGAAGTATATTTATACTTGAATACACACTAGAAAATTAACACATAGTTAAGGATCGCCATGGTCAAGGGGATCATAATAAAGAGATGACAAAATTTCAAGAGCTTAACAGAAACAATTGAGGTGAAAGTTTCCAATATAGTCAGAATTAAAGGGGGTAATGGATCAAGAAGAATATCAATAAACAAATGGGGCAGCGATGGCGCTCATGAAGGGTTTTACTTGACAAGCGCGTTTAACTATGGGGAGGGCCCACCCCGCACTCATAATTAGAGCTCAACACACCTAGAAAAGAGCTGTTGCCTTAAAAGACTCAGGTAATGAAGATCAGAGATAGATAGAATAGCTTCGATAAGAAAATCAGAGGATCAGTGACAGTAGCGAAAGTTATTTATGACTCTCGATTCTTTTATGATGTTTTCGATGTGAAGAAAAATCTTTTTTCGCTGGTCGCACTGCGGATGCTCAGATGTACTGGTGCGTCTTGTGGTCAAGAGTGGTCGACATAATAAAGGGCGCCTCTTTCAGGTCAGGCTAGCTGATTCAGACACCATACTTAGTTATGGCTGAGGAGTGCTTGGCAAGCCTTGAAGAAGACAAAAGGGTTTAGTTTCACATGGCCTTGCGTTGTTGGAAACAATACAGTACTTCGAAGCACAAACCGGTCAATTTGTCCTTTAAAGAGTACATAGCAGGCCAAATAACAGATACGTATATTGAACCCAATGAAAAGATTGAGCATAGAAAAGAACCATCTTTTTTGTGTAGACCGTGTCAGCATGGCGTCCGGTGATTGGCTGCAAAATTGTCGCAGTGGCGTGAGCGAAAGGAAGCGAGCGAGAAGATGAATCAGTGGCAAGAAGATAGGCTGCAATCCACAAGTTGAGGAGATTTGGCTCTTTAGATGGGTGGAAATGAAGGATATTATTCAAAAAAGGATCTGAAAAGGATTGAAAATGAGGAAATTATGGATTCGAGGACGTCATTTTGTTACGAAACACACCCGGCTAGGGCTATAATCCTAAGCCGGTCGCGTGACACGACGGATAGCAAACTAAGGGTCACGGCTACCCTCAATATATTTTGTTTCTTTAAAAAGAAAGCACAGAGTAGTAATACTCGCACGACCCGAGCGCCGAGGTATAAAAGGGGCGTCCGGAGGGCGACCCGGATTGTAGAAGACTAAGCCTGGCTTAGAGACATTACTTGTACAATAGCTAGAATGCACACCTCCACCTCTTGTACTCATTAACGACAGGGCCGTTTCCTAACCCTTTAACAAAGATTCTTGTTTGGAATATCTAGAGGAATAATAAGATAAAAGTACCAAAATGACTCGACAGACATGACAGGAATCAGTATGTGGTTGATGAGGACTAAAACTGGAATCATAAAGTCGTTTTGGCAGCAAGTTGTGTGTGCTGACACTGATCCACCACCCTACAAAAAAGTTCAACCGTCATCTTATATCTGTCCAATTTAGGCCTTCAAAACTGTGGCTAAAGACATACTTGGGCTTTGAAAAAGTAAATGCCCACTTCCTTGTTTTTGGCTAGATAATTTACGTTTTTTCTTCTATTCGGTGAAAAATTTGCACGGATTATCAGCAGAGAGGCAAGCAAACACATACTAGGGAATAAATCAATTGAAATGTTACAAGAAATGACAATACATAAGAGGTTTGGGGTACTCCAACTGTTTTGTTTTTCTTATTGCGACATGGCGGGTACGTCCGTCCAGATGCGGAAGGTCGAGCAACCATGCCCACGTGTGCCACTTGCGATGAGCGATTTGCACTCCTGCCAAGACTAGGAAGGAATAAAATGATCATACTCAATGCCCTAAGCTAGTGCTCTCGGCCGTCCCCTCATAAGAGCCACGTGCCCGCACTTTTTGATTCGACACACAGCCATTTTTTCATCTTGGCGACAAAACCCAGTGACATCATGCCAGCAACTTCGTCCACACCGACAATAAGAAAGCCTGTAAAAGCAAATGTTAAAAAGGCTTTGGATGCAGTGGATATTGGGAGTTACACAATGTCAGAAGCAGCGAGTGTTTTTGGTGTTGACGAGACTGAACTCGTTGAATGGTCACAGCGTCGCTTCACGAACACTATGGCAGGCCTCCGTGCGCGGGAATCAGATTTCACTGCTGAAGAGACATCAGCTGTTACCGAATGGATAAAAACTAGGGATGATTCGGGATATGCGGTTCGAACATGGGAAGTATTGGAAATAGTTCGGATTATAATTTCAAGACGAGAAACTCACGAATTTGGGGTATCTAGTTTCTCGGCAGCTGGACTTCAATTTTGCTGGATAAAAAGTATTGCCCGTCGAGACGAAAGTCTCTTGTTGGATGGGACATATTATTATGTTTACAAAAGAGTAAATGAAGATGTTGAGGAGC
>JAJMHP010000151.1:0-11947 GCA_030583235.1 Metschnikowia lunata
ATAGACGAAGGAACGGCCACAACTGGTGTCATTATGCCATTATCTCCGGTAACCAGGAGAGTCGTGGTGAACGAGCCCGTCCACGTGGAAGTTGCCATAGACGAAGGAACGGCCACAACTGGTGTCATTCTACCATCATTTCCGGTAACCAGGAGTGTCGCGGTGAACGAGCCCGTCCACGTGGAAGTTGCCATAGACGAAGGAACGGCCACAACTGGTGTAATCACGCCATTATCTCCGGTATCCAGGAGTGTCGTGGTGAAGGAGCCCGTCCACGTGGAAGTTGGCAAAGAAGGCAGGCGAACTGCAGCCGGAGCTGCCCTTGCATTATCCGCGGCAGGTGTTATTGGAGGGGCCCGTGCACTGCTTCCCAAATGGGTTCCAGAATTGTTTGCTTCCGTAGACGTAGTTGTTGGAGAGCGAATGATGTCTGACAGATTGGTGAATTGAGGTACCAAAGTGAGATGGGTCATCTTACTGTCATGACCAAACACCGCCGAGGATGTGTTGGATGATCCATTTGAAGTCGTCGCGCGGATGTTTGACAGCTCTAGTACGCCGGGTATTGACCCTTCTTTCGATTGATCGTCTGGAGTCACTTGGGTGCCAATTGCTGATATGCTCGACTCAGATGAATGTTGCCCTGTCGAGGACGAAATTGTTTTTGAAGCACCAGGAACAACAATTATAGGTGTCTCAACCTCAAGAGTTCCGGTAACCGTTGTAGTTGTAGTATAAGAGCCAGTCCACGTAGAAGTAGACAATTGACTGCTGGGATTAAGAAGCACAGGCTTTTCATTGCCATTAACTCCGGATGCGAATGTTGTTGTTGAGCAAGATCCAGTACACAAAGATGTTTCAAATATTGGTGGAACTAATACCTTTGGAGTCACTCCTCCATTACTTCCAATCATTGCGTATGTAGAGGTAAATGTATTAGTCCAAGTCGAGGTCGTCGTTGACTCAGGTACGAGTACCATGGGAGTTGGTACGCCATCAGCACCAGTTATCGTTGTTGTCACAGTCTGAGACCCAAACCGACTTGATGTCTGGTAGGGCACAGCTACCATGGGATACTCCTCACCATCTGGGCCAGTAACAGTCAAGGTAGTAGTGAAGGATCCAGACCAGGTCGATGTGGAATAAGGCACAAGTAACATGGGTGTTTCGATTTCATCCCTACCAATTGATGTTGTGACAGACGTGAATGCCCCAGTCCAGGTAGAGCGACGGGTTGGCTCTTGAATAATGACCGTGGGTTTCGCATTATCAGACGGTGTGACAGTAGATGTTTGGGTAAATGAGCTCGACCAAAAAACGATTTTAGTAGCCATTGGCACGGCAATTACAAGAGTATTGTTCTGGCCTGTACTTCCGGTCATTGTGGTTGATGTCGAATATGATCCTGTCCAATACGATGTTATAGTTTGAGTAGGAGTTGGCACATCGACCATCACGGCTTCAAAAAATGAATCTGAGCTGGTTGATGTTTTGGACTGAGATCCTGTCCAAGTTCTTGTCAGTGTCCTCGTGCAAATCTCCCTTATCTGGTATATTTCATTACCGATTTCTGAAAAAACGTTTCCATCAGGCGCGACGTATCTTAATCGAAGACCACCGGGCCCGTTCCAATTGACAAAGACGAGTTTTATTGGATAGTAGACACCAGCTTTGAGTGAGAGTTGAACATTAGCAGTTTGAGGCCAAGAGGCTTTAAAAAACGTCCCGGTGACGTCATTTATAGCATCGCCGCAACACCCCGCAGGGCCCGCCCCAAATTGAAAATAACCGCCATCATCCGCATACATATTAAAGCTGTAATTTCCAGTCTGGCTTGCCAAAAAGTAACCACCGATACTCATTGTGAAGTTGGAAACAGTAACATCATAGCCATAGACTTTTCCCTTGACAACAACACTTCCAGGGATCATACTGTTAAAGTTTAATTTAGTGATACCAGTGACTGTCTCCAAATAGCCGAATTGTGAGAATCCCGTGCTGTAGAATTTGGGATCCTTGCGAAACGCATCACCCAAAAGAGGGTATCTGTAAAAGTTTACAGTAGCACCCATGTTCAAGACAGCAGTAGGATTACATCCCCGGAGATCAGACAATCCAAGGCCTAAAAACGTGAAGAGGACAATTAATTTTAATAGCATTTTAGTATTTTGGTAAAATAAAAAAACCTTTCGGCCGGGCTCGTTGGAAATGAGCTGTCTTATATGGCTCTGCGTTCAACAGAAACTCATCTGAGCAAATTTGGGTAGTGTGGTTAGTAGCCACGACTACTATCGTTCCATATAATGGTATCGGCGAGAGCTTGGCCGGACTCACTGTGTAAATTGCGCAAGATATGGATATGCCCTCTCGGGATCCATATGCAGAGACAACCTTGATGCAAATGGCCGAGTAAAACTGGCCTTTAGCAATCAAGGGTTCATAGAGACGGTTCTTTCGAAAATTTTGATTTTGGCTCTTCCAGCAAAATTCGGTAGGCGTTGGCTTGCTCACCACTGCAAGGATACGTGAAGATATGATATAATGCACGATACTTTGTGACTGTTCGCTCTTATGACCCGAGAATGGTCCAACGATGATACAAGTTCCAAATGTTATCACAGAAAGCTAAATCGGGAAAACGGACATCATGCATGGGGTGTCAAGTCGTAGATCCACCGTCATTCTTGTTCCCCTAGCTGAGGCATGTATGATGCGTCGAAGTAGTATTGTCAGCACAAGACAGCTTCAAACTTGTTGCACAAATGGCATCCGACTGTAGAAGAAATTTTTGACTACCTGAACCAATGGTTTGAATTAGTTGCTGCCTTGGAGTTAATCACATGTGTTCTGGGAACTGTGGATATGCATGAACATTGAGCTACGGAAGCCAGAGTTCTTCTTTAAGCCGGGGAACATTCAGCCGAGCCAGCCCAAATGTGCTGAATACACCCAAGCGAAGAAAAGCCATTTCATTCTAATACCCAGTGGCGGCGATCATCTACTCCATACAGCATTGTCCGCAAGTTCAAACTTTCATTATCCAGGTAATCGCGCCGCTCTTTTGGCGATCAACGCACAACTGTCAGCAAACGTGACATACTGTGGTAGAGTGGCCGGTGAGATTCTTGACGGTGAGTTCGGCCAACAGTCTCGGCAGCTTGCCAATGGTGCAATATAGGCCTTCGTGTGCGGGATTCGGCCTACTCAATGCCAGCCACACGGCGTCGATTCTGAACCAGTATGAGAAACGAAACAGGGCTTTTCTTTTTTTTTTTTTCTTTAGTCATGTATTGGTACTATATATAGGCACACAATCGCGAGACATATGTGTCTGGGAAGGGCGTTGCCCCCAAAAACCCAGGCATCGAGGGGGTTGTGGTACTAGTGCGACTAGGGGCCTGACAGCTTCCTAGCCTGGTTCAAGGATGGTTCATTTGGTTTGTGTAGTGGATAGATCAGTAGCAATTAATCTTTGACTTAAAACTTCCCATAGCTGGCTTCATCATATTTCACTTTTCTTTCTATCATGCTGGTGCAGAGCACCGGTAACGTTAGCGTTGTATCTGAGCCATTCAGGCCAAAAAAGAAAGCACACCATTCTTTCCTGTCTCCTTGATTCATCACGTGTGTGCAGGTCAGTCTCACATGATATTGTTGATCAAAAACATAAGATATATTCAGATTAAAAATGTTTTTCTGTTCTGCACGATTCAGCTCGCCATGAAATCATTGTTGCTTTTGACCTTGATAGTTTTTTGTTACGCTTCACCAGGCGATAAACTCGATGAATTCGACGATTGTATTTATCAATGCCAGCAAATATCCTGCTACAAAAACCCGTATTATATAATGCAAGAGCAGTATCGAGGGGAGTTAGAGAAGATAAATTTCAGGTTTAGACGATACGAGCCAAGCTGGAAATTTGATGAAAAACTTTCGCTTCATCTCAAGCTACTTCTATGGGATTGCCAGTCAAACTGCGATTATCAGTGCCAGCGAATTATCACGAAGGAGCGCAAATTAACTGGCGAGCAGGTTTATCAGTTTCACGGCAAATGGCCTTTTCTTCGTGTTTTGGGCATCCAGGAGCTATTTTCGGCTTTATTCTCGGTGGCGAATTTCATTCCACACTACATTGGTTATCGTAAAGTAAAAGAGGCAATGCGAACAAGCCATCATAGAAAGACCGTCTTAAAACCAATGTTACGACACATCAAACTTGTTGCTTTTGTGACTATGTGTGCATGGGTATTCTCAACCGCATTTCACATACGTGATTTTATTTTCACAGAGAAACTCGACTACTATTTTGCAGGACTTACTGTCTTCACTGGATTTTACGCCATTGGATATCGTTGTCTTAGGCTATACATTCCGTCTAGAAGTGCTTTGGCTTGGCTCTGGTCAATGTTCTGCTTGGCCGCTTACTCTGCCCATATTTACAGGCTCGTGAATGCATGGCTGTACGCGTATAACATGAGCGCCAATATATTAGTCGGGGCTTTACAAAATGTCTTTTGGGGCCTTACCTGCTTTTCTTTGTACACCAAATACTACGAGCGTGAAGTTGGCGCAGATCAGACGATGCACTTGAATCATCTCAATTACATTCTGCTGTACAGGATATTCTTGCCGAGTTTCTTTGCCAAATCAGCGAAACTATATTCCTTGTACCCATTGCTTCTCTGCGGGATTGTGATATCAGGCATGTCTCTTGAGATCTTTGACTTTCCGCCTTTCTTTAGTGACTTGATTGATGCGCACTCGTTGTGGCATTTAGTGACTGTTTTTCCAGCTTTTCTCGGGTGGTACGATTGGATGTTGTGGGATGTTAACGAAAATGTGTGGGACGAATTGAAAACTTTTAACCAGAAAAAAAATGACTAAATGGAAAAATACCACCAAACAAGATCAGCTTTTCGAAATCCACGATGGCTCCCAAAATCGTGTCACACCCCCCAGACCTTGAGTATCTACCCATAGAAATCCATTCATCATCATCTCATCAACAATGCTGGTAGATCGTACTTTGTCCCAGCCGAAGTTGTCTTTTAGCAAGCGGTAAGTGACAAACCCCCCCATGAACTCACAAAGCTCATATACCTTTTTTTGGTCGTAGGATATTGTCGTGGTTCCGATGAGGCCCAAAAATTTGACCCAAGGTTTGTTGTTGATCATGACTATGTCATAGCCTTTACCGAGCAGGACTAGAGAATCTAAAGCCGTTCGTAAATCAGCTTCTGACACTAGGAGAGGAACACTCACGGACTCCTGGAGTCTCGAGTGTATTTCCTTCAACGAAATCAATCCACCATTGATAGTTCTAGTGTACCGGCAGATTTCAACCACACGCACACCGAGGCCAATTAGGTATTCCTTTGGATTTCTTGACATAGAATCTATCAACACAAGAAGTTCTAATGGGTCCACGCCAATCAGTACACACATTTGAGTAAACTTGTGCCTGAACTCCATGTCGTCACGAATGGTGTTCCCGTATTCAAGAGCGAAATTAATGAGCGCTGATTGAAATACGGAAAGCTGTGTAGCAAGCTGATCAGAATGATGTTGATTGAGCGCCTTTCCTAGCTTGTGGTACGCATCACGTTCTGGAGTCATTGATATTCCTAGGTAGTATTTTCCGAAACCGATGCATATAGAACTGCGAATTTCGCAATATGGTACCACGAGGGAAAGGTGAATGTTGCACTAACAAGCTTCAGTTGGAAAATATGACAACAATATGCTGAACGTAAAGCGCGAGACGAGCCGCTCAATGGATTGTACAGTATTTTCACTTTTAGATAATTCAGCTGCCTATAAAGAATGACGGGGATTGCTACCTTCCTCCGCCTTTGGAGACTAAAACGCTCGCGAAGAAAAGAAAGTGGTGAGCCTCTGAGGTATGACAACTCACGTTCTCGACGAAGAGTCGTGCGAATTCTCCGGGAATCCCGAGCCAGAACATCAACAGGCAACAGTCTACGCTGGTGCCACCAAAATGTTGACGAGAACAGACCGCTAAGATTGTGAATTAGTCTTAACTGAATGAAAATTCGATTTTTACGGGCAGACAGCTTTATAGTTAAACTGTTTCTTCTTTATATCATTTTTTTTCTGCACTGGCTTTGGTCGTGGATCACAATTGCGCGGGGGTGAAGTGACCGACTTCTCGGGTCGTGCCAAGATCATATCACCTGAGCGATCAAAACACTCGACAAAAAAATTAAATTATTTGTAGTATAAATCTGTAAATTTGGAAAACAAACTCAAAGATTATTGCTAAGTATTCATCCCTAGTATTTTCTGGCTTCTTGCAGATTTCATACGTTCTGAATATTAGGCTATGACGCCCTTAATCTTCCGCGACCTGTTTCAGAAGACTCTTACGATCGATCAGTTTGGCTTCTTTGCCTCCTCCTTTTCTTGAATGATATCCTCCACTAGAAGATTTTCCAGGAAACTTGCTTCTTGCACATTGCCTCATTTTTTTTCTTTGTCTCATGCTCCGCTTGAAAGAAGCCATTTTCCTTTGTGAAAAGAATGAGCGTTTGACAGGTCTTTTCATACGCCGTGTGAAATATTTTCGATATCATTATAACCGAACTCACAGGCATATCTGCTTTAGGCCCAACATGAAGTTATAATTTCTGAAAGTCCCTTCAAATTACACATCGTTTGTGGCTATTTATGAGGGTTCCGAAGCTTCTTAACTTTCGGGGGAAGCCAGCTCATGAACCCGATTACTAGCGTTTTATAGAGTCGGGTATGATTCAAAAGCTCCATTCCATCTAGGAAAAGGCCGTGCTTAATTGCGTTAGATTTATTTGCTTCAATTCTGGCTCCCTAAAGTGGTTTTTCGAAATTCACTTATTCTATTGTTCCTCGCGGACTTTTAGTTTTCTCTCTGGCATCCTTTTCGTGGTGAAATGCACTACACCACTCACCCACCCTCGATTCCGAATCGATATACTATTCTTTGAGGTCGGCGTTTTTGGCTTGTTAAACATGTTGCATCTTCAATTGCTTGCATTTAGAAATTCGCTCCCTTTATGGAGATCTTGGTCAGCAATGGGTTAGCCATATTTATACAATGAGTTTCGGACGTATTTCAGATACTTTTAGAATTTTCCGTGCCTGAAGATTCGCCTTTTTTGTAGTCATATAGTTCAATAATATCATCAACTAATTCTTTATACCATATGAAAGCGTTGAGTATGCAATTTTCTCCAATATGTTAGAGGGACGTTTCTCTATGCAACGCGACAAAAAAATCCGCCATTTCTCCAAACTCGCAGCGGCAAGACGCAATTCCACGTTCAATACTTTAAACCCCTCATCACAAAGTGACATCTTCTCAGTTGTTTTCCAGTTAATGGCACTGGCCATGCCTCCTGAGCCGAAATTGAACGTCTTTCATCCATTTTATGAAGGTTGGGTGTGGTTTCTTGCAAGCCCCCGCTGCTTCAATGTTGAAGACATAGCAGCCACTTTTATATCCTTTTATTACCAATTCCACCCTTAAATACCAACATATTGATATTCGAGTCATATAGATACATCTTTGGTGTCGTGAATAGTGGTTGTGGTTCTAAGATTCAAGCCAATTCAGGCCCGAGACGCGTTTTCACGTCTATCGCCGGCTTTCTATGTTCGCCGGCGAGCCTATTGGATACGTTACGAAAAAACCATTAGATTGGCTCGACCTCGGCTTCCTGAATTTGAAATCACTTGTTAGAAAAGACAGCAAATCCAACTCTGAAACTTAGTCCATGATCAATCTTGTGCTTGGAAATTACGCAGTCGGGTTCCGAATCTTGAGAAGTTAACTCGTATATCTCTCAAATTTCTACACTCAAAATTTTCTAGACCCTTCTAAAAGTTGGCCCGATAGGTGTATCGAAAACTTGGCGAAAGGTAAGGTCAAGGTTTTCATAGATAGCGAGTACCCTATATCCAAAACCCAGAATGCTGTCGATCGGCTTCAGTCCAACAAGGCTTCTGGAAAAGCGATCGTTAAAATTGATTAAATATGTGGCCGAAAAGATAGCGAAAAGAGCACACGAGCAAACCCTCTCAAATCAATTATTTCCTATTATGAACAAATTTTAAATTCATTCGATCATACCATTCTCTTCCGACGGCACCCATGTTGGAGGTCTGAAATGCTGCTGGTCAGCCGCAACCAACTTTTTGAAAGCTTCAACATCGTCGACAAATTGACATAAATAGTCCAACTCTAAATCATGCACCTGCCTTCCCAACACGACCAACGAATGCAAGGGCTCACCGGCATCATATTCGGCCATTAGTTTTAAGGACCCCGCCTTGAACTTCTGTGAAGGTGAGCCGAGACGAGAAATCGCTACACATGGGGTATCCAGTGTGTATGCATTCTCTTGCCTTTTCTCCTCAACCTCCAAGAGCTGCTTAGCAGCAGTAGCAATATCCATGTACCTAGGAGGTTCATAAATTAGGCGACCGCGGGCCATATTTTCAATACTCTGCTCTTTGACTTTTATGTCTAACAAAAGCAACGTATGCAAACCAATCTTACGATTTTCCAATATTTTCGCATAAAACGAGTCAGGCTTCCACGAATCAGTGAAAAACACAAGAGAAACCGTCTGCCCAAACTGGTATAGCTGTAAGCCGCAGGCTCCAACTGCATTCATGATACTAGCATTGTGAATTGATTCGTATGAAATTCCCAACTCCTTGGCCCTGAGAACTAAGTCTGTGTGGGTTGTTGCCCCGAAAACGTCTCCAACAACCAAAAAGGCAACGTCGACTTTATCGGCACCATCCAAAATTTGGTCTGCACCGGTCTCCACAAGCTCGCGGTCTGCAAGAATAACTTCTTTACCGTAAAACTTTTCTAAAGTCAGCACATCGGCGGCCATGAGGATGGATGTGTAAGCTTCAAGGTAGACTCGTTCACATTTTCTTACTGTTTCAAGACCTCGAACAGTTATATCTGATTCATGAGAGAGTCCTAGCCCAATCAAGTACAACATTTTCTTGGGTTATGGAGAAGCTAGTGGTTGTTGCCTTTTTCCAAAGACAACTCTTTTGATGCGACATTGGTCGCACGCAGACGCGGGGACCGACGAGATGCGCATTGCCTGGTAACATGTTTTCACACCAAGCCATAAATTTGAGGTTGAGGCACAATTCTAAAATGCCAGTGAGGCTACGCTCAGAGAAACAGATAGTTGAGGATAAAATTCATTACAGACGTATTGTCAAAAAGCTCGAGAAGGTCTCCGACATCCCCCCACGACACAGCAAGCAAACAAAGCCCAAATGCGGCATTAAAGTCAAAAAGAAAAATTCCAGGACAGATTCCAAGAGCACCAAGCTCCCCTTGATCAAACAGCCAAAAGATATCGATATTGTCAAAAGAAAAATCATATCGCAAAAGCCTTCGTTTTTGAAGAAACTAAAATGTTCTTCACCATTCATAAATAGTACAATTGAAGCTGCACCAAAGAACAAGGATGGTCATGGAAAACACTCGCGTCATAAATCCGATACCATGAAAGCCTTACCCCACAAAATTTCTATATTGGAGTCTCAAGCTAGGTCATTTGAGCAGAGATTGCTCGTGAACAAAGATTACAATGACATGATCAAAGTAGTGCGCGAAAACGCCGACTTAATTGATTTCGCCTTACTGTGGAAGATTCTACCAAAGAACATTTCGTGGGAACGACAGCGGTTCAACATTCAGTATGACGCTGACGAAGTTTTGTCGCAACCGACCGGAACTATCCTTAGTGACGATATTGACTATTACCTCAGGCAGATGGGACAAACTTACCAAGATACTTTTACACAGCACACACCTTTAGTATAATAGGTTCAAACAAACCAGGAATGGATCAGCCGAGATCAAGGAGCTAAGAGATCATTGCATTTGAATTACTCCCTGAGCCCGTCATGGTTTGCTGACTTGGGATAATGTCGCCAGGAGTTCACTGAGACCTTGAGATGGGCCCTATCAGACGAAGCAATGAATGCTTTAGCTTTCTTGATGTACTGCTGCAAAAAACAGTATGAGTAAGTCAAGGCCCCCGCATGGGTGATGCAGTTGCGAACCTCCTCCAATCTTTCTGGGTCGGCCTTTCTTTCGGTCAGGGAGACGGTTTCTTCATAGAACCTATGTAAAACGGAGTTCTTATCCACAACACGGAGAATGTAAAGGATAGGCAGTGACGATTTGCCTTCCATAAGATCCTCGCATTGAATTCCCTTCATTTGGCGTAACGCACATCACCCAATTTTTAGTTATCGTCTCTCAGCTGATAAATTGTACTGAGAAGATTAGCTAGCTTTACCATACTTTCGGGCAATGTGTCCGGCTCTTTCCCTTCGTTTTCTCCGAAAATAACCAAAATACGGACAGCCAAACGAAATAGACCCCCGATTTTGTGCATAGCCACATGTAAGTACTCCTCAATGGAAGGTGGGCCCGATTTCATGATCTCACGAAGATTGTCTCTCCAGTGTATGTCATATCCTTGTCCGACGTTTAAATTGACCATCTCCTCTACGAAAATGTCCATTACTCTTTTACCGGTCGCAAATGACAACGAGTCTTGAGGTAAGGATTTGGGAGTGGTGTAGCCTGGAAGTGTTCTTAGATCTCTTTGCATCTCAATAAAGTACATCATATTACTCATATAGAGTGTTGCAGGTATACCGTAGTTGATGTGAGCACATGGCTGACCTCTGCGAAATTCCAAGCCATCCTCAATATCGTCAATGAGGGGCTACAGGCATGAAATGTGTTGATAATTCATCCTATCTCTGTGATAAGCTATTTGTCTGAAATTTGAAAAAATCGTTCATTGAACCCAGTGAAAAATTTGTTTCGGAAATTGTTGTTGTTACTTGGAAGCAGTTGAAGATAGTCATAAGAAGCCGTGAGCATGCCAATTGACAAAGACTTAGACGCTTGGGAGATGACCCTCTCTATATTCGGAATAGATTCCATATTCTGAGTGATGATATAGACTGAAATAAATGCGGTTAATGAAAACCCTCAAGGAGTGAGGGATAATTTAGAATGTTCCGTCGGGGATTTCCTTGAGCTAAAAACAATAAAACTCGAAAAATGTGCGAGGTCCCCTTCCGCTTTCGGCTTGTCTCCTTTCAGCCTGTTCGTGCGTTACGACCTTCAGCTGAATGATGAAAGAAACACACCGACCTCTAGAACTTGAACTAGATCGAAAGAACTGGATAAAGTCTTGCGTTTTCAGACGAGAGGGTCGCATATTTAGCCATGCAGCTACTTCAGATCCCCAGGGTAATTACCATTTGTTTGAAGTCACACCATGACAAGCCAACCATTTAACTTTTTTCAGGGCCTTCCAAAGTGCACGATACATGTACGGGCATTTCAACAAAGCGCAAGATTCGGTTTAACTGGGTTGTTCTTAGGCCATACTTTCTAAATCGGAAGCCTCTCTTAAAAGAAGCGAAACCAATCACGCTTCCAGTATTGGAGCCAATCAAGTGTTACTGCTTTTAGCCGTGTGAACTAGTTTATTATTTCTACAGTATAACACCCCTAAGCGGCACCACCCCTAAGCGGCTCGCTTTTTGCGAAATTAATTATAAGCTCGATTTTAAATCAATTTTTCGTAACACACAGAACTAAAATTAAATATAAAACCACTAGTCTTTTTTCGTACACGTTTCAATTCTATGGCCTGGCAATCTGCATTTTTCCACAAAGCCTTTTCAGCTTTTTACGTACCGGTGAGCCATTGTTCACAATTTCGTCTAAATTGTTGAGATTGAATTCTAACGCTTCTGTAGGGGGTAACGAGATCTGCTCCACGTCCTCGACAGATAAATCACATTCCTTGAGGTACTTTCTTTTCGATCTTGACTTCTTTTTCTTAAGTTCAGTCATTGCTTCCTTTTGTTTGTGCAATTC
>JAJMHP010000152.1:0-11919 GCA_030583235.1 Metschnikowia lunata
GGTAATGTTCTTGAGCCCCTTCTGAATAGACTATTGTCTCGGGCACTACGTCGGACACTTCCGATGGGCCGATGACAAGGGGTATTCAGAAATCAGATCAAGAGGTTGATCTCTTTTTGGGTAGAGGTTCTTTAACAGTGTAACAACTGGAGGGGAATTTCGTGCTTGGGCTTGTCTTGAGCGCCTGAAGTGAGGTTGCAATCTATTGCAAGTTTTTTCTATAGTTCTATAGTTTTTTGCGTTACTGTGCGGGGTGAGAGCTCGTCGCAGTGACATTCTGCAATATGATGTTTCTTTCAAAAAAAAAACCCCCCACTTTTAAAAAAATGTGATCCTTCTTTGAGAGTAAGAAAATAAATAAATAAATGAATAAATGGAAGAGAGAAATAGAAACATAAAACTAAAGATGACTGCGTACGTATTGATATGATGTGTTAGCGTCAGGAACCGTCGCTTAACCTGATTGACCCCTGCGCTATAAATTGAGCCCTCGAGGAAAGATGGTCGAGCTACTCATGATCCCGACCCAAATCAATTACATTCGAATTCACATGCAAAAAAAAAAAAAAAAAAAAAAAAAAAAAGGACTCCAATTCTTTGTACTCTCCAGAATCTATTTAAATGACTTGAAAGTTCAAAAAGCTCTTCTGAATATTTTTCCCGGGCATTTTTGATGTTTGAAATTTCGCATTGAACTTGAGAAATTGTGTCTGACTATTGAAGGGTTAAATCTTAATTCGACAAGATTACTAAACATTTTCTTTTTTGCAACTTCTCTACAAGCCATAATTAAAATTCAAGCTTTGTTTATATATGTCACGGAGCTAAACAGAAAAAAGAGAGCTGCCTAACATTAGGGTTTACAAAACAGTCACACAATGAGTTGCCTATGAATCTTAACGCGCTATTAGCTCCAGAGGACACATCATTTCCAAATTTACGCAAATTGAATTGTTTTGTCAAGATCGTCAAGAAGAGATTCTCTCTTCGGAGGCGGATGACACAAGGGGGTGAGATTCTCGCGCCTCTTCTGAGTCGAGAGATGAAGAAGATGCTCGGGGAGATATACCCGATGGGTCGATGACATGACAGTCACATTATAACCGAGGGTATGCAAGTTGGGTCATCCTTGCTGAAGTTCAGCGTGGGGTGAACCGCGGTTTGCCACAAGTCATGCACTCGGAAGCTGTTGAAGGGTTTTTTTTCTATAGATTTTTATAGTTTTTGGTGGAAGTAGACTGGGCAAGCTCAGACTGCGAACGCCTCCTCTCTAATCAGATGTATCGTTCAAAAAAAAAAAAAAAAAAACAAAGAACTGAAAAGCAGGGAGAAATCTGCCTGATTTCACCCTAATTTCGTTCCAGCTATGTTTGGCATACTGTTTCTTCTTAAAAGTTTCTTTCGGAAAATCCGCTTCCTCACATGCTCTTGCCTCTGAAATTTTTCTTTTTTTTTCCTCTATATATATCTGTTCACAAAGATTTTATCGATCTTCGTATTTCATCAATTCGAATTTACAGATCTCCGCCGAAGAGACCCGCGCTATTGGCAAATCGCACTGGTGCCCATAATTTCTTATTACCACATCTATTATGAAACCGTGGAAATTTGCCCAAAGATGCTTCACGAGTTCGGTATCAGGAAGATATAAAGTGGCTATAGTTGGGGCGGGCCCTGCGGGCTTCTATACGGCACACCACTTGCTCCACAAGGCGAAGCATATACCACTCTCCATAGACTTCTTCGATCGACTTCCCACACCATATGGGCTAAGCAGATATGGGGTCGCCCCGGATCATCCGGAAGTGAAGAATTGTGAAGAATATATGGAGAACCTCTGGAAAGACTTTCCAGGCAAGGTGAGGTTCTTTGGAAATGTGAATGTCGGCATCGACCTTCCCTTGACACAGCTTGAATCTCGCTATAACTCAATTGTTCTTTCGTATGGATGTACATCATCTGACATTAAGTTAAATTTACCGGGAGTCAATCATCCAGGTGTGATTACGGCACGTCAGTTTGTCAATTGGTATAATGGCCATCCAGACACGAAGACGAATCAAGGGTACATTCCACCCCTAGACAAAGTGAGAAACGTTACAATTATTGGCAATGGAAATGTCGCTATTGATGTTGCGCGTGTTCTTCTAGCAGATCCCATCATGCACTGGGGTCCCACCGACATCACTTCTGAGGCTGTCGATGTGCTTGCGAAAAGCAAAGTGAAACGGGTAAATGTAGTAGCTCGAAGAGGTCTAATGGAATCAGCGTTCACAAACAAAGAGATAAGGGAGCTTTTAGAGGTTTCTAAAAAACTGAACGTGTCGTTCATTCCTATTCCAGAGAAAATTTTAGCTCCACTTCGTCAGAGATCAAATTCTTTTGCCAGGGTAGAGAAGAGAAGATTCTCGATACTAGATAAAGCTTCGCGTGATGCAGGTAAAATCGATGACGCAAGTAAGATCTGGTGCCTCAAATATCAGCTAAGTCCAAAACTTTTTACTCCTAGTGAAAACGACCCCAACCTTCTCAAATATACTACATTCGAGGTAAACGAGCTTATAGAGGATTCACTAACCAAGAAAGTTACAGTGAAAGGGACAGGCAAGGAAATGGTCTTAGAGAACGATTTGGTGATCTTATCTATAGGATACAAGGGTCAAAAGCTTGAAGGCTTTGAAAATGCCAGGCTAGACTTTTCAACGAATGAAAATCGCATCGCAAACAAAGAAGG
Source organism: Metschnikowia lunata (assembly GCA_030583235.1). Taxonomy (NCBI): domain Eukaryota; kingdom Fungi; phylum Ascomycota; class Pichiomycetes; order Serinales; family Metschnikowiaceae; genus Metschnikowia; species Metschnikowia lunata. The sequence goes on from JAJMHP010000152.1 coordinate 2,735, forward strand.
CCGCATCCTCAGGCTCAATCCACACTTAGCAGACAAAGAGGCTGATATAACTTATAAAAGGGGGTGGTACGTTTCCGGATGGATCAAAAATGGCCCTAAAGGGGTTATAGCTACCACCATGATGGACTCATTTGATACAGCGGAGAAAATTTTAGAAGATCTCTCAAATGATATCTTCAATCATCCGGTACAAATAGAAGATATTGTGTACGTTCTTCCTAGGACTTACGTAAATTGGGAAGGCTGGAAAAAAATTGACAATTATGAATTAAAACAAGGACAACTTCTCGGCAAGACCAGAAGCAAAGTTCAGAATATTTCGCAAATGGTGGAGATTTCTCGACATGGGAACTAGATGCAGTGAGAAACTGGGAGGAAATAACTGGCATGATCTAACCTGCGAAAGCTGGGAAGTATCTCCAGGTATTCAAGAGGTTCATCCTCAACATAATCGGTTCCTCGTCTTTCAATCGTCTCTGGAGTCTGTGTAAGACCCTCAGCAGCCAAATAATACTCAAATCCGCTATGTTTGAAATATCTCGTTGGAGGAAGGTATGGAACAATGTCATGTAAATGAACCATTCTAATGTATCCAGTGCTAAGTTGATCAAACGCCTTTTCCTCGTTTACAACGGGTATCACCTTCTCTGTCTCGAAGATATCATCCACAAATCGAGCGAAATTTTTCTCACCAATCTTAGGGCCAGCTAAAGTGACAACCAAAACGTCGAAACCCAAAAGCCTGAGCTCTATGCCAGCAAGAACAGCGAGAGCAGCACCTAAGGAATGCCCGGTGACGACTAAACGATAACCTGGACGATCACGCTTCACTCTTAAAACCTCCTTTAGAACTATGGCCCCATTGAGCTTAAGAAAAGAACCAATTCCCTTGTGTACCCTGCAGTTTACGCAGTCTCTGTCATCAACAGCCTCAAATTCGTCGCTTAACAACACCAAGGGCTTATAAGAAACCGGGATGGTGCTCAAATTATTGATCCAGTCTTGGTATGTCGAGGTACCCATGAAGACTAGATATATAGTTTTCTTTTCCTCATCGACTGCGAGAATGCCAGATCCAACTTCAAAGAATCCATTGAAGTTAAATGTTTTCACAATGTCCAAATTAGTTGTCTCCAGATGAGAACAGGCTTTGCTTGGGCATCTGGCACCCTGGGAACCAACCCTGCCTTCAATTATGCCTTTTTCCAAGCAGTACGCCACAGATGCTAAGTGGGCATACTTCTGAAGTTCATCAAAATCTCGAGGCTCCTGGTCGTCACACATAATTCCCCCAGATATACTGAGGGCAAAAGTACCCCAGGTGAATATGACAAGGGGCCAGAAGTTGATCGACTTCATCGGAACTCCTTGGGAAAAGATGATGATCGAGGGATTTTGTGAGCTAAATTGATGATGAAGGCCTTGAGTGAGTGCGTGCACCTGATTTAAAGCAAAATGGATTGCAAAGCGCCTTCTGGCATAACAAAAAAGGGCACGCGGAAAGAACCACTTTCATTCTCATTATTTACACAGGTAGAAAGCAACTACATGCTTCAAAATTATACAACTCGTTATGCTACTCTTCACCCTCGTAACTCCGTATCATGCAATCAAACGAACGTAAGAAACAGTACAACTGGAACAACCCACCAAGAATATGCAATTCAAATTCCTTCTGGAATTTCCTATTTATTTTCGCCAGATTTAAGCTCTTCGGAAAAAGGCTGGTCCTCTCTGGCTTGGTCCAACATTGGCTTGATCTTGTGGTTGGCCAAGGCAGTATTCACACAAGTTATGTAATTGTCCCAGAGCTCAGTGCACTCATTGTGGAGAGACTTACCCTGCAAGAACTTCTCGGTATACCACTTATTGAAGCACTCATCATACTCAACCTTTGCGCTGGTACACTCAGGAGCAAACGACTGAGACATTATGTTACCCATAGTGAGGAAGTATGTACAAACCACGCAAGCATCATTTTTTCTCCATGAATATTGGGTGCGTCTGCGGAATCTCTATCTGGGAAGATGTCATGTGTCGGACAGTGCGCTTTGGGCCTGGTTTGCAGATTTCACCAGGTTTTCGCCGGAGGTAGTTTGAACCTTGCACGACCAGTGACCCGGAAAAGAAAGGAGAAAACTTTTCACCGACGCGGCTCACCTCAGTGGATATAGAGAATTTACTTTTCCAAAGGGTTTTAGAAGAAAACAACGAAATGCAGTTCGCATTTAACACACTGTCTTATAAATTCAACAGCGCTTCAACCCGAACACTGATCTTTAACGCGCACACGCGTCTACTTTTGATCATGTTTAACGAATAGGTTATACACAGGGCGGCATGAATGTGTAGCCCAGCCTGATCTGTTCATCTTAAACGACGGTTCCCCGCAGTCATGCTCCTTATGACAGGTGCCACATATATAAAAAGCGTGAGACGCACGGGGATCCGGGAAAGAATACAGACTTATTCAGAGTTCTAAAATATAGGACACCTTTAAAATACCCGATCATCTGACCTCCGTGATTCCACCGTTCCCTGTACCTGCGATACAATAAGACCAGTACATCCCGGGTCGGTTCGTAACATCATAACAACTTTCGGGGTCGTACGATATACTAACTTTCCATTAGGATGCTGTCCAGAAGAAAGTCGGTAGTAAACATTAGTAGGGGAATCCGACGGGAAGCTGATGAAGATGACTCTGCTTTAGAGTTGGAACGCTTGGAACAGGAAACGACCCTTGTTCTTCAGGAGATCGACCATAACCTATCGCGTGCCAATGCTGTGATCAACGACAAGATGTTTCCCATTTTGAAAAAATACGCTTACTCCACTAGCAAAATATGGGAGAACGTCGGGTTCTGGAAGCATTTTTTGCAAGAAGCAGCGGACGTGAAGATCAACACTGTCAGCGAAGCTATATCATCCAAGAATGACGCACTGGAACTGGCTGAGACACGAGCGCCCAGTGTCAAACAGTCCAAAGAATTAGAAATGCACACGCGAGTCTCGTCTAATGATAGTCTTGATGACCTGCTACACATACAGGCGTCAACTCCACAACAAGCACGCTCAAGAGTACCGCTTATTGCTTCACACGGCGGAGTTTCTCCCATCAGACGAAGATCCGGAGGAGATTTTAGACGAGTGTCATCATCTCTGTCGAGAAATACCCCACTGAGGCAGCAATCTGAGGCAGAGGCTCGCAGACTGTCATTAATTCAAAAACACTTGAACTCATCTCCCACACTACCGGAGACTCCAAAGTTCAGGAGTGACCTCGGACGAATGAACTCCGGAAGCAGCTCTAGTGCAGCTAGAGTTACTGGAAGTGGTCGAGGACTGTCATCCAGCGACTCAGACGATCTGGAATTGAACAGGCTTCTGCCAGTCCTTCTACCGACTTTGACTCTAACGCCAAGTAAGCAGAATAAGGATGAGCAGCAAAGGTCGACTCAGAGATTTCCTAATACGCCTGTGTTCAGCTCGTCTGCTCAGAAGAGTCGAAGCCGTCGCCATTCATTCGTATCACCAGTTAAAAGAGGTCACGACAATAATTTAGGGCTAGACGTGGAACTTCCCCGGCCAGTCACTTTTGCCATGGAACTTCGCGGTGATGATGAAAGCGAAGAACTTGCAGCACCCGAATTAAGATCTCTCAGAATGCCTGAGGGAAAGCGGTCCTTACCCGATCCAGAAAGAGGCTCGTTGGAAAAACGACGAGTTTTGGGTGATGAGGGCGAAAACGTATTCTTGGAAAATTCCGCAGCTAGTAAAAGTACAGCGACTGTATATCACATGGCTCACGACATAAGCGGGGTGGAAAATATGGAAGCATCTGATTCGAGGTCCATGTCACAAATCTTTCAGAGAATCCTTCCGTCAGGCGCAAGTGAATCTGCTCAACCTAACGTCGACAATGCTGGCAACGCTAACAGGGCGACAGAAACGGAAGATATCGACCCTGCTTCAAACAACGCGCAAACCACAGAGCCTCGGGTGAATAACACAAGAGATGACTAGACAGTAATATTGTCACAGGTGGAAGAAATGGACTCCTCTCCAAGAGAGAGATTGAGGTCCATTAAGAGCAATTTTCAAAATTAAGATGTGTCCAAGCACGACTTTTCTTCGTCTCAAGGAAGTTGATTATAGTGTCCGGGATGTGCTCTGCTTTCAATATTGTACAAATGCTTTCCTGGCTTTCACACATTTATTGATGAATGAGCCATAAATTTACATGAAAAGCCGTAGGTATATGTGCATGCTTGGGATCAAGTGCCCAAGAATGATGTCCACGTATGTATTCTTTTAAAAATGCTACATCTCAACTAAATCAATCTCTTGCCAATTTTTGTAAAACCTGATGTCATTGGCCCCATACTATGGCGTTTTATGATCTTTTCTGATTATTATTATTCTATTGGCTCTACAGTACGGGACCTCTTCACTTATCTCTGTATTTTTCAGCCACTGCTCGCTGCATGTGCGTGGATGGGCCATGATACAGCCGCGCACCAGATTGCTTCATTTAGACATGACTTTAGTTCATAGCACAATCGCTACTCAACATGAAATTGGAAGAGATTAACCTACGAGATCCGATCAGAATCGGGTATTACGACCCCTTTGACTCATTTCCAACCATTGAAACTGAGTTTAACTCGAAGTTCCCTCTTTCCAACCTTCACTGGCGATACGACGCTCTCAAGCCAGTAAAGTCGATTCCTCTACTTCCTGTCCAACTTGAGGAAGAATTCCCTATTTTACATAAAAAGAAGCCAGATGACGAGAATGAGCTCTTGGATAATGTTTATTCACGCTTGATGTTTCTCAAGGTTACGGATCTTGACACTTATCGTTCACAGGTACGTCCATTGATCATCGAGTGGATTAAAGCACTAGTCAAGCCCAGAGGTGTGCTGTGGGCGATTGTCCTTGTCAACCCAAAAGGTAAGAAAGATAAAAAATCGACCATCACCAAAACTTCAATTTACGACAAGCTAAAAGCGGACTTTGGGCCTGGGGGTAAACATTTGCTGATATTGGACATGCCAAACGAGGAGTCAGAATTGTCATCTGAAGAGACAGAACATATACTCAAAATCAATGAGAAGTACGCCGATGAAATCACAAAGCTAGAAACTTATAATGTTGTTCTGATGACAATTAAGCTGCTTGTTCTTCGAACTTTCAATCAAAGATATGTTGCGAGCTCCCACAAAGTAGAAAAATTAAAGGGAGAAACCCCACACGATGCAGCCAGTCGACTCGAGCTTTTTCAAGAGCAACTAAAACTTGCCAGTATTTTGAATGATATGCGATGTCTTGACGAGTCTCTCCGGCTATACGAGGAGCTCTACATGGAGTTGAAGAAGCCTGATTTTGGCAAACCAGATAGCCTTAGCATTCGAGAAGTGCTCAGTGGCCTCGAATATGAGGCTTTCAACCCAGAGAAAATGTCTAAGGAGCAGGATCCTTATGTGCAATTCTGCCGTGCCGTCAAAAACCGTGAGCCAATTAACATTTTCGCTGTGAAATTCGGGCTATTTGTCAAGATTTCAATCTTGCTCCAAACATTAGCAAATTTTGCTCCGTCTATTTCCATATCCTCCATTTTTGTATCCAACTTGTTTCAGAAAGTAATGAGTTTGCTAAACGATTATTCTCAGCAATGCAAAGATGGCGTTGAAATCGAACAGTGGCTATATGCTATGGCAGACTTTCATTTGAAGCTCCCCTTGGCGCAAAAACTCTTGGAATTGGACAGAAGCCAATCTGAAATCAATGATGGGGTGAATTCAACTACAGGAATTTTGGAGTATTCAGCAGAACTTGAATTGTTCAAGCGTCTGATTTTGAATAGACTATCAGAAAAAAAAGGCTTTGAACGGCCAACAGGATGTATTTTTCTTTCCGAAATATCTCTTTTGGAGACTGATGTGCGAGCTAAAAACTTGGAGAACTTCCAAATCACTGTTCCAGAACTTGCTCTTAGCCTTCAAAGCCAAGAATCTTACGAAGATCTTTTCAAGAATATGACAGTCACTGCTATTCAGTACTATGCGAGCTGCGAACGTATCAAAACTATTGATATTTTGAGCATTGACTTAGCCATTCTCCATCACAAGAAGAAAGAGTACAAAGATGCGCTCGACATTTTACAAAACTCTTATGAGTACTTTATCGAAAATGGCTGGAACTATGTGGGAGGAGTGCTCCTCGAAATATTTTTGGATTGCATCGAACATGTTGAGCCAAAGAAGAGCGAGCACTTCTTAGACACCACAATGAAATTGTTTGCATCATTGAATACCGACGAAAAACTTTCTCATGGTATTAATGATTACGGCCTCGTTAAAAGCAAACGTGAGCGTCTAAAACTATTCCAAAAGTTGACATCATTAGCCAAGGATATCGAGGACTACAAGGAATTCGCATTAGATGACTACTTTTCTGTCGAGATCCACCCGTTCATTGATGTTGCAGATGACGATGGTCAGTATTTCATACGAGCAGAGATACGTAATAAGTTTGGATTCCAGATTGAGCTAAAGCACGTTGATGTAACACTCTTGAGTTGTGATTATGGGAATGACAATACCATTACTTTCACGAGTAAAGACATCACACTCAAAGAGAGCGGTTGCACGAGTGTGAAAATTTTCACACGAAAGTTCTGCTCTGAGGTCTTTCAAGTTGGAAAGATCTCGATCTACGCCACAGAGAAGCTCGTATTCTCCTCCAATACTGAGGATGTGACGAAAAATTTAGCTGATGACACTGTTATTCACTACGGTGAAGTTGAGAATAGCGAGAAAATAATTCCATCTTCGAAGCTGAATGTTTACTTGAGGATGTTTCCATTTCCAAATCAGTTTCGATTGGAAGTAAAAGCCCCAAGACAAATCAACTTGGAATCTTCGTCACTCGAATGCGTTGTTCACAATGGTCCGAATAATATCGAAAACCTTTTGGTTACCATAGCCACATCAACAAACGGGCTTCAAATTTTTAGTGAGCCTAAAAAATTTATTCACGATTCGATGAATGCGAAAGAGCAGTTGAATATTTCATTTGAATCTGACACCGAGGGAAAAATAGTGGAAATTCAAGTCAAGTGTCAGTACGAACTTGGTGGTCAAATTTTTGAGTATTGTCTCCGTGACTCCTACGATTTGACTCTCAAGGTATCAATATCTGTCCAAGATATCTTCAGGGAGAACTCAATATACTCCAAATTTCAGATTGGCTGCGTCAACTCCCAAACCCCCGTGAGAATTTTGAGCTGCAAATTCACTTGTCCCCAGCATAAATACAACGTCTTCAGTCTGAAGACTGTCGATCGAAGCAAAGACCCACTTGTCGTTCATGCAGAGCAGCCTGCGTTTATTTTTTACAGGCTTGTTCCAACTACAGAACAATTTGATGCTTCTGATGTTTTGGATTTCGCAATCGAGTTTTCAGATTTGCGTAAGGAAACCGAACAGATTCTTAAGTCAGCCTTGTGGCATGAGTTGAAGAAAAGAGAGGCTTCCGCCTATCTTTACCTTCTTTTGCCCGTGCTTCTCAAGCTTGAGTTCGATATGTGCAGATTTAGTGTCGACAATTCACTCATTGCATGGAATCAAAGTGAATGCTTCAGTCTTGTGAATGACACAATTTCTAAGAAAATTCCGCCACAAATGTCACCAAAGCTCGATGGTTTGTTAGAGCTGCTTTTTGATGGTCTCTCGCTCAAGATGCCAGACACGAGGGAGCCGATTGCCCCTACTGAATTATACATACCAGTTTCCCTCCCGTTCCTACAGATGTTACATCGCACGGAATTTGTTTTGGAAAATACCGGTCTGTATGTTGTAGCACAACCTATACATACTAAGGTTGTCATACATTCCAGCACTAAATGGCGCGGCCATTCCCCAGAACAAGCCCTTGCAACTTCATCTCCGGGCAAAAGTACCCTAGATGAAATGAGAACTTTTGAAGTCACAATCTCGACGGAGGAGGATTGGTTAGTAACAGGTCTCAAACGGCAGAATTTTGAGGTTGTTGGCGGAGATTCTACCTCTGAGTTGAAATTCTGCTTAGTTCCCTTGAATACTGGTGAATTGCTTTTGCCTAGGGTGACAATAAAGGCGGTGAATGGTGCCAACTACTCAATGGACTTGGTGCAAGAGAACTCACTAGAAACTGTGCTCGTGGTCCCTGAGCTTGAAAGAATTGCATTTGCTTTTTAGAGTACAGCATAGATATAGTCCATAAAATCAGCATTGCATTGCATTTCGTAGAACACACCTCCCAGATAATGGCTGACATCGATTCCTCATTCAATAAGTAGGAAGCGTGTCCACATAATTCCAAAAAAAAATCATTTGCGCAAACCGGGAATCGAACCCGGGACTCAACCTTGGGAAAGTTGGATTTTACCACTGAACTATTTGCGCGAACAGAAAATGTCGTGAATGAAGTCAATCCGCAGATCGAAGACCAGAGCACGTCTAACCGCTTCCTGAGATTCCCTAGACGAACTATTACAGAAAATTTTGCGAGATAATACAGAGTAGTTCAAGGATGGGAAAGATTTCAAATCTCTTTTTAAATGCTGACTGACAATCCGCATTTTCAAGGGAGGACTGACCATCCACCCGGCGTAGCTGGGCGCGGTGGTCCTCCTCCCCCCCCTGATGACCGAAATCAGCGCGCGAACCCCCCTGTTGACCCCTTAATTTTGAACCCCCCTGAGCGTCCTCAAGGAGTGACGAGAAATTCAAACGAAGGAAATCATGCAGACACGCAAACTTATGCCGTGGCTTGTGGAGGAGAACAAGTCACCTCATCGAAGGGACGTAGATCCTCTTCAGAGACTACGGGAGACGGGGCTATGATGTCGGCGAGCCCCGACCCCCTTGGAAGTGACCTTGATGTATCAGATGATGGAAAAGGTGTTGGTACGGCACACAACACTATCAACAAATCTAATGTGGACCAAGAAAATTTACAAAACCCACAAAAAAACCCGGAAAATTATAAAAACAAAAAAAATGGTGCGGAGACGGAGGACGCTAGAGATGAAAGTATGGGACTGAGTTCCGAAGACGAGGGAGAACTGACAACTGAAGAGGATATCCAATTCCTCACTGAGCTTGGTAAAGAAGGAATCAGGGAAAGAGTCAAGCAAG
>JAJMHP010000153.1:0-11568 GCA_030583235.1 Metschnikowia lunata
CGATGAAAGTTGCTTTAACCCAACCTTTTTCTATGCAAGCTGTTTTGTACTGCTCTGGCATGATGTCCCATGCTTGCTTATGTCTTTGGACATATCTGGCAGTCTTCTCCTCGTCTTCGTAGACTTGTGATTGCGGGTTTGTCAACGCCATTGCGTATCTCAATCCCTGGTAATCTGGGATGATGTCACTCGAAGGGGTTCTTCTGGTAATTTTACCACCCCTTTTCGTGTTGATTGTGAAGCCTCGGAAGGGTTCAACATCATCATCATCCTCATAGAACAGTAAGCTCAACGCTTCTATGTGGTCTCTGTCGTCTGGCTCATCACGTATCCAGCTGTCTTGGTTCATTGAGGAATCCTCCTCCTCATTGCTTTGAGGTTGTTGCAATGGCCCTACATCCGGTGCGTTGAGGGTGGAGTTGGCCTCTGCAGCATTGTTGAAGGAGATATCCATGGTGTTTGGATCGCCTCCTTCAGTGGAGTTGGAAATGATTGCGGTTTCTTGCGTCACCTGGGTGGTTGGGGTAGGGTGGTCTTTGGATGGGTTGGGGGTTTTGTTGGAGGGGGCAGTTGTGGAGGGGGTAGTTATGGAGGGGGTGTTAGTGGAAAGGGATGCCTTAGTGCCGGCGGTGGATTTTTTGGTTGGAGATTCAGCGGCCCAGCGAGAGTCTTGCAAAGTCCCGGTGGCCTTTTGTGGCTTAATGCTCTCAGGCAAATATGCTCCAAGGGAGATTGGGGCACGAGGGTCGGTCAGGGGTTCATCCCTTGATTCATCATCCTCTTGCTGGAGACCATGGAATGGGTTGTTCAACAAATTTGATTTTGCTGCGGTGGATGAGCTCTGCTTCCGTAGTGAAACAGGCTTTCCCGATGTTCTAACGTCTTGCCATTCCCATCACACTTAATTACTCGTCAGCTATTTATATACAGGAATTTTTTAAAATATATAAACGAATGTCAATTTCGGTCTTAACATCCTATTTATGCATGAAATCCATCAAAATTCGTACATATGCCTTGTTCACAAATGGATGTTCTCATTAAAGATACTGCAAGGCCCGGGTGGACTCATCTCATAGACGTGAAGCAAGCTTAGTCGCTGTCACATAAGATGATGTCCGTGTCAGGTGTTCTATATTCCTGATTGTCGGCCCCCGCTTCAATGATATCTTCCGTTGTATTGTCCGTTCTTGAATCGACGCTATTACCTGCCTCAGATTCGCATTTTCTGTATCATTGTCATCGTTCAACCTCTCTCTGTTTGATCGATTTCATTCCCGCTAAAAGAAGTCTCAGATCCTTTCGCTTTGAGGATACCTCTCGACTTGAGAATTGCAAGATACCTCATCGTACGTGACGCAAGACTGCTGCGCCTTATGGTTTGGCAGAGGTCCACCCAGATAATGATCACGAAACGAAAGAAAAAAGTACAACTGAGTAATCGCTCGATAATGAGTCATTATAACTTTGAAAAAAAATGAGTAATCACTCCCAAACTATCCTAAAGGCGTGAGTAATGAAGGGAGGAAGGATAATTTCGCGAGTATTACTACGATTTTTTGCACCACTGGACTTCACTGGACTTCACTGCGACGAACCATACTAAGACTGCGAGCAGATACACCCGTACACCAGTTAATTCAACCAATCACTTGAAAATCAAGACGTTGTTTGCGAGGCTTGCAACCTCTTGTTTCTCGAGTGACCATGAACAAGACAATTCTTCCATTCACGGAAGCAAACAGCAGAAGGGTGGCTTCTTTGTTTCGGAGAGCCTTGAGAATTGCCTTCGATTCCAACTTGAAGTATCAAACCTACCGTGAAGAGACTATAAGGATTAGATCGCAGTTTGAAAGTAACCGAGGAATTCTGGATCCTAATGAATTGGAATCTGTGATTGCAAGCGCTCAGAGAAAGTTAGCAGAGTATGCCCACCCTGACCCTTACATCCCCCCATTGAGACCAGGGGGCTCCAAGTACGAAAGAAATCTCCCTTCTCCCAAGGAGCCTGTGATCCCAGGTGATTGGTAGGTATTTTCGTCAAGGGAGATTTACACAGGCCAAAAATTGTCATTTCATAGAGTCCTAGTGAGCGTTATTGCAAGTCAATAGAATACAATCATCGTGAGTTATCTGAATTAATGAAGCCTAAGTCAAAATTTTAATAAGATTTTCAAAAAACCAAAAGGGCAAGCAATCTTTAAAAACTTTGCTGGCTGGATAGGCAATCGAAAAGAAGAGATACGAACGCGTCTGTGGCAAATCAAAGTATTATCCAGTGTTTTTCAGGAAAAATCACAAAAGATGTAGGGCCTGTTGGTGAATTGCCATAGTTGATACTTTATTTGTTTCCCTAAGATCCTTAAAAGATCTAACTCTGCCTATTCTCATCAATTGCCTTAGTGAAGGTTGAAAAACTTGGGAAACGAGAATGACTACCGCCATGATATACATTTTTTGTAATAGTCCTAGCGGCGCAAATAGTTTGAAGTAAAAACTGCAAGAGAATTTTTCCTGAGACATTAGATTTAGAATATGAGTGTAAGGGTTGTTTTTGGACATAGATTTCTATAGAACGCACTTGGTGATCATGAACAAGGCTATTCTTTCGAGCATCGCGGGAAGGGCAGGAAAAAATAAATGCGCGATGTAGAACAAAGGGGAATTTTCCCGTGCAAGTAGCTCATCTCATCAGATTACTGTCTCTTCTTTTACCGACATGCCAAGATCTAAACGCTCAAAGCTCGTCACTTTGGCACAGACTGAAAAAAAAGGAAAAGAAAACAAAACTCGTATATTTGACGAAGTGAGAGAAGCTCTTGATCAGTATAGGTACTTGTGGGTATTGCAGTTGGATGATGTTAGAACCCCTGTCTTGCAAGACATTAGATCAGACTGGGTGGGATCCAAGTTACTTTTGGGCAAGAGAAGGGTCTTAGAAAAGGCACTTGGTGATAATTCGCAAGAAGAATACAAGGAAAACCTTCACAAAATTACTAAGCTTTGTTGTGGAGTGTCGGGCTTGTTGTTCACGAGTGAAGGCCCGGAAACAGTCTCCGCTTATTTCGCCGCCTACTCTAAAGCAGATTTCAGCAGAGCGAAGTCAAAATCTCCGATAAGCTTCACAATTCCAGCAGGTGTTGTTTACTCGAGAGGCGGTCAGATATCCGTCGAAGAAGACGTACCAATGTCTCACTCATTGGAGGAAACATTGAGAAACAAGTACAAGATTCCTACAAAGATCAAATCAGGAAAGATATATCTCAATGAGCCCTTTGTTGTTTGTGAGAAAGGTGATACTTTGAATGTTACGCAGGCTTTAATCTTGAAACAATTTGGTGTTGCCGCCTCTGAATTTAGAGTTAAAACGATTGCATATTACGACGTCGAAACAAGTAGTGCTTATCAGCTATGATCCTTGCTCAATAATAAAATATATATGACCCTTGTTTCTTGAGCACAGTTTCTATTTCCTTTTAAGAAAGATTCACAAGTATTTTCATAGCCAGATCACAACTGAGACTGTACAAAAAATAGTCTGGCACGACTGTGACCCAAATTTTTGAAACTGTAGATGTTAAACTTGGGAACTTGGAAGGAGCAGCCCCTAGTGACAACAAACTTTGCCGAATTGAGTGTCACTTCTATCAAGCCACGGTTGACATGAAAAATAAACAGTGATTCTCCCGTCGTTCTCAAGCTCTTATAACCATCTGATGGAAAATCGAGCAAGCCTGCCGCAACACCCAGATCCGAGTTAAAAAGTGACGCGACCTCAAAGTTTTCTACGCCCAGTTGACCATCTTCGTTAGAAGCTGGGGATTGAAACTCGCCCGCATGAGGCGCCCACGCAATAGTTTTACTGAACATTTTCTCATCACTCCCATAGACCTCTGTCTCAAATGACATCCTCTTAAACCACTCTGAACCTTCAATCTCAGGATCAGATTCGATGTCGGGCAGAATTTCGTTTAAGCTTGAGTTATGCTCTGTTGAAGAAAGCGATGGTGACTTTCTTGATTTTTTGGAAGCGTGCTCCTTCCCCCTCAAGTTCACTTTCTCGGGTACGTGTATTACTTCTTCAATCTCTTGCAATGGAACCTTGTGGATATCACGCATCAACACACTATCAAATTCATTGGAACTTTCTGACGCCCTTGTATAAATTATACGCTCATTTCGCCAGTACGCCAAAGGTGCTATCTTGGTTCTTTTTGATCTTCGTAGCTTCTCTGGCGGTGGCGATGGTAGAGAATCTGTTGCATGTGAAGAACTTCGATATTTTCTCTTGTTTCGAATCAAACCTGGTTGATAGTGATCTCGATTTGAGTCGCAGGATGTGTTGGAATGATCAGCTGCTGATGTTTGATTGAAACCTTGATCCAGCTCAGGTACAAGATCAGCAATTTTGGGGGGTCGCTTTAGAGCCATAGTTTTCGTGCTCAGAGACGCTAGTATACCCTTCTGCGAAGGCTTTACAGCTTGCGTTCCTCGCCTGACTTTAAATTGTTCAGGCACAAGCAATGATGTACCATCGTTGTCCTGATTTAATGAAAATGTAGAACTTACGACCCCTGAAGCTTCTCTTTGTAATCCTGCATCATCAGTTTCTTCATTAAAATTTAAGTGGTCATCAAAGTGGCTCGACAACTTTGGCGACCTTGGCGAACCCTTTGAAATTCTTTCGTAATCGTCATAGTCAGTACTATACTTGCCTTCGTAGGGAAACGATTTAACTTTTGGAGATGTAGCACTTGAAAAATTGCTACCATTGTCTGAAACCCGCTTGGCGATGAGTTCACCTTTTGAGGCCGACCAGCTTGATTCGTTAAAAAACTCATCGATATCCTCCATGTCGAACCTGTCCCTCACCAAATTCTCCTTCGGTTTTAAACCAGTTTTACGCGACTGTAGCCCTAAATTCATCAAGTTCATTATGCATGTAAGTTTGAAGTGGCTTCTTGATGAAATATGGGGTGAATTTCAAGTTTGCTAGTAGTATGTCTTTGGCGTATGACAGTCTTCAAAGCGATCTCAGGAATAGTAAGATAACCGGGGATTTATTTGCCTCGAAAACCTATGTGTTTGCCTCAAGTGCTTACAATGTAAAGTCCTGCACGCGCAGTTGGGGACCTGCACCTTTAGCGGTGCGAATGTTGCGCAAAGCGACAATATGGGTAGTTGGAGTATGTTACCCATACCGAAAAGCTGACTTGAAATTCCATCTGTTGTAGTAAAATTGTAATTTTTGATTCTAATTTGTAGCATAGAGCTAAGTTTGGAAAATTACAATAGAAGTACAGGCTTGTTGATAAATCGAAAAGAAGCCTGTTAATTTAGGTCTTTCTTTGTTTAACAAGTCAAAAAGACGAGTTTCACCAAATGCTGGAAGAAGGTTTGCTCAATTCGATAGAGAACGTTAAGCCGTCAGAATAAATAAGATAGAGCATGAAACGAACCTTAGTTTTCAGCGGAGACAAGTTCCGAATGCTCATACCAATTAATGAACGAGCATCGACGTCACCTTCAGTAAAGTTTGATTGATCTGGAAAGACATGCTCTTGTCTCATGGCAAACATTCCACGATGCTCGCAAAGTCTCATTATGGTAGCGTACCCAAGTTGTGTCACCGCAATGAATGACAGAAGCTCTGGGATGATCTCGCTGATCAGTATCCTATTGCACCATCGGTCCTGCTCACGGGTGATGTTATCGAAGTTAAAAAGAGATTTGGTTGCTGCTGAGCACTGTAAGGAGTCAGCTCGAAAAAGGCCCAATCTTTTGTTCGTAGATACGGCTAGAAAGATTTCAGAAGGCAAAACATGCTCATTATCACATGCACCCAGACCCGCGAATCTCAAGGAAGCAAACGCTCTCTTACACTCCTCCTGAATTGTGTGAAATTTGCTCGTAGTATCATATTCTTGGGCCATTGCAGTGGGACTCTTGACACTGGCCACCGGAGCTTCAAAAAATTGCCAGTTTGTAGCAATCCCTAAATCAGACAGGAATTGTGGGTCAAGATTCGCCGCGAATATTGTGGACTCTGCCAAAATTTTCGCAGCCATGCTATCTTCATCGATGCAGAAGTTTCCTGTCATTTCCCCGAGCGAGCCGACTTTCATAAAGTATTTTCTATGAATTGGTTTTGTGGTCCAACACTCAGAATCGAGGAGTGTTCGTCGAACTACACAAGGCTCATCAAAAACGACGATATCTAATGGCGACAGAACTCCTTCCCATTTATCATGATCCATAACTTTGAATTTGAATTTCAAGACAATGAGCTCTCCCTCTATTGTTCCACAACTAACCCACACTTCGTGATGAGAATTGTGTTGTGTGTATTGGATACAAGCAACCTCGGGAATATTATGCAAAAGTCGATGACTTTCGACCTTTGCAAACATATTTAGGTGTCGAACGTAGTAGAACAACGTTACCTTCCTGTTATTGGCAGACACAACCACAACACAGTGTCTTGTGCCCTGAAGATCAACAAACAGCGAGAAATCAATTCCCCAAGCGGATGATTCCAAGCATAATATAAAGTCAGGAGCAATAAACAGAATGTCACGACGTGAGACTCCCACAGCTTGAATTTCCGAAGCAAATTTGAAACTATCCCACAAAAGAACCCTTCCATCGTCGCAACAAACAGCCAAGACTGAGTCGGGCAACCATCGCTCACATGTAGTCACCCTATTAATCGTGTGTGGGTCGAATGGCCAAGTCAGATATAATCTGTCACGAGCAGATGTGATTGATGGTCTGGTTTCTATTGCTAGTAGAGGATCTTTTTTTACATCACTCCGCCACTCATCAAATTCAAAGACCAAAACTTTAGAACGGCAGCAAACGAGTAAGAACGTAGTGGCTTGTGCTCCCTTGATGATTGCGGACAAGTTGTTTTTGAACTTGAGGGAAGATTCAAGTCCATTGAGAGTATGAATAGCTTGAATTTTGACTTTGATCAGGTCACTAAATCTCATGGGTAGGGATATTGAAGAAGCGTCTACTATAGCCGATTCCAGATCACCCGATTGAAACAGATGAATTGTCTCTCTCTCATTTCGAGGAAGCTTTGCAAAAATCGGGTTTATTCGTGGGAATACCTTGGTTGAAATACTACTCTTGTGATGCTCCCACATGTGGAATGCCTCGAAGCTTTGTACTAATGCTTTATTCGGGAATTCCGAGCCACTGGTGTCTTCATTCGCTGAGCATTTTTGTTTTTTGGGACAGATGTTCTTTTCATTGTAGATGTATGTATGGAATACGTCATCTACTTGGTAAAACTCCCTAGCAAGAAGTCCACTTTCAGAGTTCCTTAAACTGTAAAATAAATCTGGATTATCTTCAAGGTATTGTGATGGGGTCATACTATGATAAAGTGCCGGAGATATTGAATCTGCCTGACTCGATGAGCTGGTTCCAGGATTTGAGTAAGTCAAGTTCTTGTTCAATGCTTGGCGCCTCAGCGGTGAACATAGAGTGTTGTCCCTAACGTTCACTCGTGCTCTTGAGATTCCTTTCGTTTGGAGAAGCCTCTCAAATTGCGTCAAGCAATCGTCAGAGCAATTCATCGTAGGAAGTTGCGACAATGAATGTTACGGCTTGAGAGGTCAACAGATGCCTCTTCAAGAAGTTTGATCGACTTTCTCGTTTTCTTCCATGGTAATCTGTCGTCTGTGCTCAATGGCTTCAGGGGCTCACCCTTTGGGAAAGGGTGCAGGAAACCACAGGTTATGGTGGGCTCATTCGAAGCTCTCAGATGCGAAATTTTTTGAAGCAGCGATCAACAACCTGTGTTAATTTTATTTTTATTTTTGCGCAATAAATTTGATATAGGGTAATTTTGACAAGTGGATGTAGTATTAGCGCTGCCATATCCGCTTGAATAACGATCCATGTAAACGGAAGGGGATGGATTTTTTGCTAAACCCACCAAATCCTTTCGCAAATTTTTGAAAACACAAGTTAGAGATATAAATTGTCACATACATAGCAACATACTTTGGGCACATAAAAGCGTAGGCTGCTTCCTAGTAATAAGCATATTTCAAGAAAAAAAAAAAAATGTTCAGGTGGAAACTAAGAAAAGTTGTCAACTCCCTCACACTTGAGAGGACATGTAGTCAGTTTGAACAAGAGGTGTTCAAAGCGTAGGAACTTGCACAAAACGCACGCTACGCTACGCTTAGTAGCGCTGGAACAGTGCGCGAGCATGAAGATACGCACTGCTTTTGAGTAGATCAAGTTGAATTACACTATGCGACCTACGTTATGATGTCCGGGTTACTGCTAGATATATGTTTTTTTTTTTTTCTTTTTCATATGGTTCAAAATACTAAGGAGGACGATTATATGCTCTAAAAACTTCTGAACCTTCTTCCATTTCTGTTTTGAGGTCCTCCTCAACGTTTTCGTCGTCGATAAGTAGCCTAGTTTCAACTACATCTCCCACGAGTTCGTCCAGTTACGGTCATGTCCTAAATAATACTTACGTTTGCAAATAGTAAATTCCAAAACAATTCTCTTCTCATCCTCTGGCATTTCAGGTAAGAGATACCAGTCGAGTAATTGATACTTCACAACATCATGAGCTTGGTGACGTGGTGACAAAACAAAATTTACCGAGTAGTACTGCTCTTTTCTAATTCGAACGGCCGTCATTTTGGACTCGCACTGCAACCCCCCGAGATGTTCAGAAGTATAAGATTGTACTTTTTATATGGGTATATCGCACACAGCTAGAGAGAAACTGAGTTAGTTCTTAGGATATAGGATTAGAAAAATCGCCCAAAAAAAGATGGGGCACCTCGTCATTTGATAGCTTTTAGATTTGGGCATCGTGGGATCCAGTGTTGCGTGTTACGACACGTATTACGACCTTTTACTAAAAAACGATTTGCTGACCAGTCGTAATCACCATAGAAAATGGATTTACGATTTCTTCGGCTATCGTTTTCACCAGTGGTCATCGTAATTGGCAAAAATCGTAATACGATTTGGGATTTTTCGTAATATGATTCTGGGAATCATGTGAAACCAACTTGCTGGAGAGCAACCTTTCTTCAAGTTGTTGAACAAAGAGTATGAATATGTAAAAGCTATAATACGACCTAAAAAACTTAAATAAAAAGTTCAAAAAGATGTGTTTTGCAACGTTGGTTAACCCTGACCTATCTCCTCATGTATTGCAGGATAGATTACGGGTGTATGATCGCAGATGTTAGGTGAAACTGATTTTCAATCAAAATAAATATCGAATATAATCGCCTTCCAAGATTTCATCCGCATTTACTCGCATCAGGTCATCGATGTCATCACTGATTTCTTTAGTGATCTGTCAGCTCCACGTCATCTTGGAACCATGTATGATCACTCTCGCCTAGATCTCTATTCAATCATGTATGTGCTGGCTGAGGCGAGCCCTTTGAGAAGTATATTAAAGAATTGCTTTACACAAGAGCCCGTTCACTGGGTGCCTCATCTCCTCAAACGCTGTTTTACATTCACCCTCACGAAATGGGTGCGGTCGCTAATGAGAACCGCATCAAAAAAGACCACGCGAATCAGTAAGAAATTGAGATTAAATTTCACGGACAGTGTATCGTGATGGAAATTGTTTACCGAATTCGTAATGAAATGGTAATAAAATTGTAATAATGCGAATAATTTTTTATCGTAAATGGACCTTAGTACGATCATATTACGAATACGATTTTAACAGGCCAAAAAGTCACCAGGCTTAAATCGTAATGACATTTCTGGATTTACGACTTACGAGTTTTATGACAACGCGCAAAACTGCTGTCTAGTTAGTGATGGTGCACGGGTTTCTTGCAGTTCGTTAATTAAATAACCACTAACGTCGCGCACCGGGTTCCCGGACACACCGGGTTCCCGGACACGCGACGCGTAACGCGTCTCCGAAAAATTTGTACTCCTTTCAACTTCACCCCATGAGTCGAGTTTGGCGTGAATCTTCATCAAATTTGGATGTACATGGAGAGAAGGTCCAAATTGCAGCTGAAGCGGTCTTAAAACGAAAATTTCTCTCTCAGCGGGCCGCTGCGAAATACTTTAATGTGGCTCCGTCAACCTTGCATGATCGGCTCAACGGTGCCCTTGATCGCTCTTAATCTCGCTTATTATTGATCAAATTGACCATCCCAGAAGAAAAATCGTTAATAGACTGGTCCCTCTCCATGGACGCCAGAGGCATGCCGCCTCGGATTCCTACTTTGCGAAAAATGGCAGATTTCTTACTCGCGTTGCGCGGATCTGACTTGACATTCCCGGTCGGCAAAAATTGGGCGGCAAGGTTTCTTAAAAGGCACCCTGAAGTTAAAACTACTCGTTCCAGATGTTATGACTATAAGCGGGCAATGTGTGAGTCACCAATTGTTTTTAATTCGTGGTTTGACGTGGTGGAAACAACAATGGGTAAATATGGCATCGACACCGACGACATGTACAATGTGGACGAAACTGGGTTTATTATGGGAATGAGTGGATCAGAAATAATTGTCACTGGAGCAGATATTCGTGGCAGAAAAAAATCTATACAGGCTGGTAATAAAGAGTTTGTTACGGCAATCGAATGCATCAATGCTTCGGAGTGGGCGCTTGAACCTTTTATCATCTTTAAGGGAAAACAAATCGGCAAATCGTGGTTCAATGCGCTCAAAGAGAACTGGCGCTTGGGGGTCAGTCCAAATGGTTGGACGTCGAACGATATAGCCGTCGTATGGCTTGAAAAAGTCTTCATTCCACAAACAACAATGCGTGCAAAGGGTAAATATAGACTCTTGGTTCTCGATGGACACGGCAGTCATTTGACAGTCGAATTTGATAAAATTTGTACTGCCCATAACATAATTCCCATTTACATGCCTCCACACACATCACACTTTTTGCAACCACTTGATGTTGGGTGTTTTGGGCCTTTAAAAGGGGCTTATCAAAAGCGTGTAAAAGATAAGACAGAGCGCGAGGTATTGGCGCACACGCGCGTGCATGTTCTGAAAGAAGATTTCCTCGAAATGTATCGAGAAGCGAGAAATGACGCATTTAAGCCCTCCAATATTCAACTGAGCTTCAAAGCTACAGGATTGGTGCCTTTCAGCAGACTTGAAGTTCTTAATAAGCTCGAGATTCAGGTTCATCCTCAAACACCTCCACGAACACCTACCCGTATTTCACACACGTGTTCACCACCTAAAACCCCATCATTTCACGAGAAAGTACAAAGATTAGAAAAAATTATGATTTCTTCAATTAGAGAGCGTTATCCGACGCCGCCAAGTGAATTCAAACATGCTCTTAGTAAGTTGGTAACATTGTCTCAATGCGAGCATCATAGCGCGGCAATAACCTACAAACAACTTACGGATGTAATCGCCATGCACAAGAAGGAAAAAGCCAAACAGAGCAAATCTAGAAAGCGAATTACTGGAATAGCCGACTTGTCACTTGACGAATTTATGGAGCGAGATTTGAACGAGACACAGGCCCAAATATCGAAAACGGCAAAATCTCGCGAACGAGTTGATGGCGATT
>JAJMHP010000154.1:0-11408 GCA_030583235.1 Metschnikowia lunata
AGGGGCTAATTTCGCACCTTACATGTGAGTAATTTACCCAATGCGGACGTAATTCAAACATCTTGCATAAAGTACTTCCTAATCGGGACAACATCAGTACATCCCTGCATACGACCCCTTAAAAAACCCTCACCCCTCACTGAAATCCTGAAAAGTCCAATGCTGAGATCGATCCGAGTTATCGAGGTTTGACTGTAGTCCCAATTTCGCCGGACACCATACATCCCAGGCATTCTTTCGCCTTGAGTTTCAGGCCATCCAAATCACGGAATAGTTCCCGTTCACCCTCCCTTTAATTCATTACATCATACCTGGCATCCCCTGGGGCATGCCCTGTGGCATACCTTGAGGCCCGCCTTGTCCTTGGCCCTTCAACGAGGACTTGCCAGCTTTCAAAAGCTCGTCGCAGAGTAATAAGTTCGAGGCAATACCCGTAGCAGCCAGAATGGCGTTTCTCACCACTCTGTAGGAGTCCCAAACTCCTTCAAGCGACGGGTCCATTGGCTCGCCCGATACGAGATCAATACCAACCACGTGGTCATCCATAATCTCGTCCTGACAAGCGGAGACCGTCTCTAAGGAGTCGAGGCCTGCGTTTGTACTCAAAGTTTTTGGGACAATGAGAAGCGCCTCAGCAAACGCCTTGACTCCTGGCTTGTTGCGGCCCTTGAGAGTCTTTGACGACAATAGATGGTTGTTGCAGCTCATGTAGAAAGCGCCTGCTCCGGGGACAATGCTTTCGTCCTTGATAACGTTAGCAACCGCACGCAATCCATCCCTTACGGCGTCCTTGGTTTGCTGTAACACGTGGTTTGTCAGTCCCTTTATGAGAATTGTGGATGCTTGAGCCTCACTGCATTCTGTGATATAGGTAAACTTATCCTCGCCAATGCTCTCCTCATAGACGTAACCAGCCTTGCCCAATACTTCGGGAGATAAGTCGTCGACGGAGTTCTGGGCCTCTCCTCCAACAATCAATTGCAAGCGTTCCATGTTTCTTCTCTTGGCTCTGCGCAACGCCAAAATGTTGTGTTTGGCCAACACGTCCAAGGACATGGGGTCGATACCCTTTTGGTTGATGATGACAAACCCGGCATCACCGTTCAAGCCACACACCTCGTTCTTCAAATCGACGATTTTGCGCAACTTCTCGTCCACAAATTTACGCTCAGAAGCTACCAACTTCTCTCTTTGCTCAGCAGACGAGTAGAAAAACCCCGAGTTAACCTCGGTCTTTTCGTATTCTAGAGAGACGTTGAGTGTCAAGACAAAAGCGTTTTCCACTCTGCGCGGCATATCTGGATGCCTGGCACCATGGTCCAACACGAGCCCCTTAATCAAGCTCGTGTCGGTGGCTTTCCCATGTTGCATGGTCATGATTTCCACCATGTGCAAATCCAAGTTTTTCTTGTCTTCGCCTTGCACCGACAACACAGCATCAGTGACAATGGGCGCCAAAACATCGGTGAGTTCAGGTGTCACCTTGGTCGCCACCGAAGTTCTGGCTACTTGGAGCAAAAACTCCCGGTCGTAGCTCTCGGGGCTGGTCTTAAATTTGTCCAAGTGTTGCAAAGACGCCTCGCGGGCCATTTCAAATCCATCCACGAGCACACGTGGGTGCACACCCTCGCTGATAAATCTCTCTGCTTGTTTCAATAACTCGCCCACCAATAAAACAACTGTTGTGGTGCCGTCACCCGTGATCTCGTCTTGGGCGGTTGCAGCACGTGCAATCATGACTGCCGTTGGGTGCTGGATCTGCATCTCAGAAAGGAGCACTTTCCCGTCCTTTGTAAGTTTCAAATTACCCGATCCATCGACCAAAAGCTTCAAGGTGCCTTTTGGACCCAAATTTGACGCCAATACCAGCTGCAAACCTTGAGCAGCGGCAATGTTTACCTGGAGCGCTTGCGCCCGTCTCAAGGACTCGGCCTTTGGGTTCAAAAGCTGAATTGAAGACGACATTTGGATTGATATCTAGGCGGCGATTCCGGTTTTTCCAGGTCTGAGTTAAAGAGTGAGAAAAAATTGTTTCCCCAGTGTCGCGGCACGTGAATGTGAGCACGTGACAAACACCATGGTTCAGCTGCCCACCATGATATCATAAGCGCTTCAGAGGGTAATTAAAGTAGTGGGGTGGAATTTGAAGATGGTAAAACTGCTTAGATTCCATTTTTTTTCTTTTTGTTTTTAGGGGGGATTACTTCAGTTCCAATTTGGGTAAGTTAAGGGATAGTCATAGTAATGGGAGAACAGTCCATTCATAGTGCTAGTGTGCGCGACCACGCGTCGTTTTTCCACCAGATTCGTAATTCCAGGTCGGCAGGGCCGGCGGAGCTTAGATTATCAGGATGTGAATATATACTCCATTTTTACGCTCTGGGGTTTTCTGAAATTTGCTTCGGGCACTGATTACAGATGAAAGCCGGGTATAGTGTTTTTTGTGCCTAAGGGATCTGCTGTGTTAAAACAGACTAACAGCGGCACATCCGCAGTTTGTGTATTGTAGTTATTTTGTTTCTTCTTCTTCGTGTGCGAACACTATGAGGTTGGTCTGAGCTTATGGCACATGCACATACTTCTCATGATCGGAATGATTTAAGATAAAGCTGTGTATATTCAGTTCGTTTGGATCTTTTGTTTTTTGTTTCTTTTTTTTATTTTTTTTATTTTTTTTGAGTCGCAACCAGTTTGCTTGAAGTAAGAGTCACCTTTTTTAGCGGAATGTGTAATTGAAACACCTGGAAAGTGTTGAGGCATACTTAGTTCCTCTTCCTGTCCTTTGATTGATCTATAATGAAGGCCAAATTCAAGATGATGACAGTCTCAACAAAAAACAAATACATATGAAGCATCATCTCGGTCCATTTAGGAAAACGGTTGCGTAATAAGTAGTACGACATGGCTCGGGATTATATTGTCCTTGCACGTTGATACTTTTCGTTGTTTCTCAAAAGCAAAAATACAAGAGGATTACTGCTTAAGATTAAAGATACTTTATTCGTCGAATTCACTTCGTAGATAGGCTCGAGAAGCAAGGATCGAAACAAAGAAAGTCCTCACCAAGAGAGAAAAGTGTTAGTCAGTCCGCTCTGTGCGCAGCTAGGTGCTTCAAATTCGGTAGTCCCCATTACTCCCTGTTGTTTTTGTATGCCAGAGAAAATGCCATGCAAAGAAATGTTTAGTTAAGATTGTTGCACTTTGTATTTTTGATAAACCAGTGATTATCAACCCTAAAACAGAATCCTCGACAAAGCTTTGGTTGAAGTTTTCTTCTTATTTTTTTTCTTTTTGCTTGTTCATATCTCTACTGGCTTTCTCTTTTTATCAATGGAATCAGTTTTATTCAACACATGAAGAAAGACGTTGATACCCTTTCTCCCTTTTTCATGGTCTTTGAGTGTGCAGTTTATGTTGATCCGATATACTCTAATATCAAACCAGCAACACAGAGAGGTAAAAAGTATCGCATTTTGTGAAATACTCTATGTGTTAGTTCAGCAACAGTTCATTAATGAGAATATAACGAGAAAACTTATATCTTACGCATACCTTATCTTTGAGTAGTTTTCGTTCTCTCACTAGCCTCTTTTACTATACCCCAAGATGTAGATCAATGAAACGGAAGAAAAGAAAATGAATGTGATTTATGCAGAGGAATCACATGAGGATATGCCCCCTCCCCCCAATTCACTTGTCACCTAAAACTCTTTCAACAAACACAGCAAAGGACATGATGGGCAATCCACGCTTGGGCACATTTGAATCTTTCGCAAGCAAACTGAAATCAATACAATCACCAAATATACGTGTTTCGTATTCCAAAGCTTCAAACATAGAGCTTTCCCGTACTCACATGTGCTGGGGCCTAACCATATTGTTAAAGTACGCAAGCTTCCGCATATATGCGTTGGCTCAGAACCATGGAACATCGATGTACTTGTGACACGACTTTCCTTGACAGGAAAAGCCGAGAAAAAAAAAGAACCGGAGATATGATTGTGAATAATTCCGCTCGCTTCGTGAAAAAAGCCAGTGATGCACGTCACAGATGCAGCGACTCCGGTAAACTAGTGTCAGCAGGCGTTTTCTGCGAAAGCAAGGGAGGGGTTTCGAACGTCATCTTTCTTCTTGAGAGTGTGGCAGATTCAGAAGTAATTTGAGCCACCTCCTCAAACAGGAACACCAGTGTCGTCAAACAAAATTAGGAAATAAAATAAAAATAAAAAAAATAAGAAAACACAAGATACTTTGATTAAAAGACATATCTCATAGGTCAATTTGGGGAAGAAGAAAAGAAAGTTTCATGCTGAATAGGCCTTCAGCATGATGTTGGCCTTTTAAACGGACGGCCCGTGAAACTTTCGACGGTACCAAAGAAAAAATTTGATAGCAGATTTGACTAAATTTTTGAAGAGAATATATGGGGAAAAAAATAATAGAAATATGAAGAGGAAAACGAAAAAAAAAAAATGTGAAAATCAGAATCGCCAATATTTCACTACTGTCTCGCGCCTCTCGAGCCGCAGAAATGTTCGTGGACTGCGCTTTTGTTCTTGTTTGGGTTGCCTAATGAAGAGGTGGCTAAGACAGAATCATATTACGGTGAAATTATGATCTCTTTATGAAAAAAACACTAATTTCATAAGGTTCTGGGAAATAATCCAAAGAAAAAAAGTCATGAAAAAAAAAAAACCTTTTTAGTGGGTTTGAACTTTGAAGATGACAATAAAGGTCACCTTCATTTTCGCAGCATACTTATCTCCTACACTACGGCCTTGAAACTTTCAAATTCTCACTGAACATTAGATTTGTGTCTAACTATTTAGATTAAAAGAGCCACTCCAGCAGCCACAACAGCTCCAAATGCACCCGTATTGATCACCTGGGATCCCCCAGCTTTGGCTGTGGTGGTTGTGGCTGTGACTTGACTAGAGACATTTGCACGTGTGTCCTGGGATTGGTCATGGGAATGGTCGTGGGTGTGGCCCTCGTGACTATGATCGTGACCTTCATGAGCGGCACACGCCGTGGCAATAGCCAAAGACAAGATAAATGGAATCAATTGCATATTGAAAAGTACCGGTGAGATTTGGGGCTAACTGGCTGGTAAAATGTGGGATTAAGCCTCTCTTTTATACTTTTGGCGTACCCCATTACTAACTATGATTGGGGTTACGCACAATGTTTGACTTACCCAGGTAGTTACCGCATTGGTTCGCGTTGACGACAGTTGTGTTGTTTATTTACAAAATGAAGAAAAAAAAAAAAATCATAAATTTTTCAACAATTCATTGTTCCTTTGTCTGGGGTATACGCGATAACATGAACCCTAGTCTTTTTCGTCGCCGTTTCATTGCCGTTGCACGGACGCGCCTCACCTTCGTATTTCACTTCATTTTTTCTCCGCTATTGGGGGCAAAAGCTCTATTGCACAGTATAAAATGCCTCGGGAAAGGTAATACTCGTTTCTTAATTAGTAGGCGCGGACAATTCCCATGTGTGTTGTGAGTAAACGTGCTCTCAAGAGAAGTTAAAACAATGGTTGATGGCCGTGGCCAATTAATGTGGAGTAATCGCGGTTGTCACAATAATGAGGCAGTTTCAGTCGTTTGGGTTCTCAAACCTTCTCATTGTTCAACCTTTGTGGTGAGGGTAACCACCAGGGTTTTGGCGCAAATCCTTGGCTTGAAAAATACGAGCAATTTTTGAGCAACTTTCCTATTTCACGCCACGCGATCTACATGCTAAACCCAAGTAAGCAGTTTTATAATAGGAAGGGGAACTTATGTTTTTCGTGTCAATAAGAATGTCGTCCTCTGACCTGGTATTTGTGTTCCATATAGAGAAGGGTTTGCAGGACCACGCACTATAATCAATGAGAAGGGAATAAAATGCATCTATAATGTAAAACCTACGCGGATAATTTCAGTTTAAATTGAATGTAAAGACAATCTTGAAGTATTTTTCAAAAATCCGATAATGATCAGTTTTTCTACCGCATTTTGTGTCTTCTGGATTCAGCCACCCATGAAGCACCAAAGCATGTTGTTTATTGCAGTATTGCGAGCCATACTTGCAAGTCCTCAGCTCAACAACTATTCTTTTGTTTCTGCAGAGAGTTCACGGAGTTCAGCTGAATTTCGGATATTTTCCCATCTCATTTCATGACTGACGCTGGTCCCCCAACTTAAAACGAGCTAGTTGACTCCTTTTCTTTCACGAACGTTTGATCTAATTACGGAGAGTGAGACAAAGCCAGTGAAGGCCAAATCTAGTCTGTTAGTCGTGCGATTTGCGATATTCGTGTCTTGACATATTCTTACCAAAACTAGATGACGATATCGACATTCGAAGAATTGTTGGAAAATAGTTCACGATATGATAAACCTATCACAGGGACAAAATTCGCTGAAAAAGTGGGTAACGCGTCCAATTGAGACGGAATACGTGCCTTGGATACACTAAGATATGAAGCCCAGTAACGGAGCACCTGCCACGCGAGAGTGGCTGATTTGAAGATAATCAGCGTTCATCTACGGGAATAAGTGAAGGCCTAAACAAGTTTAGGGGACCCAGGGCTCGAAAAAAAAAAAAAAAAAAAAAAAAAGATCATCACGCAAAGAAGGTCGCCTTGCAGCGATGATTGTGCATTTGACAACTTTAAACCAAAGTCTTCCGAAATCTCCTTGGGGAAAATTTCGTGAGAATTATGAAATGAGTTAGGTGCAACAATTAAGCTTCGTGAGTGAAACTAACTGTATTTCGGTCTCAAAAGAGGGCGAAGAGTAAAAGTAAGTTTATGTGGTACATTCAATTATTGAGGTGTAGGAAAGAACAACAGTTACTGTGGTGCGCAAAAGATCCTGACCAGTTCTGCTGCAACACGAGCTCGTCATAGTGGTGGCTGACTTGAGGTCACTCAAAGCTGATACATGACCAACGCCACCGGTGGATATGGTATGAAGGACATCGATATACTTCGAAATGATTTCCAGAATGATCCGGGTTAACTGCAAAAAAGGCCTAGGTCGACCCCACTGCCATAGAGATTCAAAAGTCAGCAGCACGTATTTAAGTAAAATCTTAGTCTTTTACTATTTTAAATTCTTGTTATTAAAACTAGATAAAGATTCTCGGTCAACTATCGAAGAAAACAATTTTTTAGTAGAAAAGAGCCAAACTTCTCTCTATAGCAAAATACTCTTCGTATTCCGGGCTCATATTCTCGAAAATAGATTTTGCTCCCAATCTCCGGCATTGAACTTTGAATTCAAGAAAAAGTCGATCCTTTGTGAAAGGGTGCTTGCTGAAGATGCTGTTGGGTGCAATGTCAACCAACTGTGTTAAATCCTGGATAATGAATGCCCTAAAATGCTGGAGCATCTTTAGAAATTTTGGAGCAACACCGTCCGTCTCCAGATCCTCCAAGTCTTTTCCCTTTTGGTTTTTCTTGACCTGAGGAAGTGCATCTTCAACCCAAGGGAATATCTTTTTCTCAAGCTCGTTCGGTGGCTTCCTATCACGATCTACACGGTTCCGGCCTTCCATTTCAAAGCCACCAGTAAACTTGGCAAATTCTGGGGGATATATTTGCAGACAGGTATTTTCACGCACCTCCTTTGCCCAACTACCAGCTCGACTGATTTGGGCCGCCTCGATGTGGCGCACATTTTAATTAAAGCTCACTGATTGGCCAATACTCTCAAGGCATTTCTTTGCCAATTCTGCCTCGTACTGGCGACTGAAAGTTTCCTGGTCCCGAAGCTTCTCTTTTTCGACATAAGCACTTTCAATGGATACCAGCTAGGTTTCTCCAAGAAGTCAGGTGCCTTATCCCCAACTAAAGGTGCATCGAGATCAGCAAAATCAAAGCGGTACCTGAGCGAAAAGGCATAAGCTGACACCAAGCAAAGCTCGACATCTTTATCACGGCATGCACCCATGCACCGGGGTTCAACATCGTAGCCCAACGTTCCACCCTCAATAATCTGAAATCCTGGAGCTGGAACCCCATATGGACATGTGCCTTCAACCGTGAAAATGGTTTCAGGAAAGCTCTAGTTGGAGTTTGTCCCTACTATCATAAAGGAGATGATGGCTCAATGAAAGCCACAAAATTGCATTGATACCATCTTGAACATCGTCGTCTTTACGCGACCCAATCAATTCATACATATTGACCATCATGCGCTTCACGGCCTCGTCCAGGTAAGCTTCAGCATTCATGATATTCGAGTATATTGGTAATCTTAGGGTTTATCGTGAAGTTCTTTAAATTGAATCCAGTAAAAAATTTCATTCTTCATCTTTACGCAGGCGTGCCACATTTTTGAATTTCATTGAGCGTCGCTCTTTCCCCTTGTTCCTCGAAGAGCCCCATTGTTAATACCTCCGCATGTGGGACTTTTGCATACAAACTTCACACATTTAGCTGGAGGGGATCTTCGAAAACAGTAGGCCGAATAATTGGCAAAAAAGACTTTTGATGAAGCCGTGATTTTTGAAATGGCGGAAACATACTCGAAGACTTACTTCACTACTTTTTTTTTCTTTCTTACTTATCAAATAGAAAAAGGCTTCCGAGAGTAAAGACAGATATTTCGCACCTGTAGACTGTAACGTCAACTGAACACCTTGTGCGAATATTTTGCAGAAACAGACAGCTCCAATAGACTAAACCACTCTTTATGGTTCTCTTTTTTGGAGTTAAATAATGGTTTCCTGACAATCCTGATCCACAGGTCTATTTGGAGTATCTCATATAGCTAAATGACACTATTCCGGGTTTACAGCCATGGGCATTACCCGCTCAATAAGCCTATCCCTTTATTATTACTGTTTTTTATAAACAAACCGCATACTACATACCTCTCATTGATGCAATGAAAATGCGTTGAAGAATTCATGGGGCGAGTGCTTTTTTTATGAAAGGAGAATTCTCAAATGCGGGTTGAGAACAACCCGCGACATTTTTTTAAAGAGACATCTGGTCGTACATAAACCATTATTTCTGATTGTTTCGCGGAACAACTGAGCCTCCATGTTATTTCTTTTTCAAAAAAAGAAATTTTAGAATGGACCCGACCACAACCTTAAAATGAGAAGTTTAGACTTGGTTTAACTCATATCATTTCTCCAGGAGGAACGCCGAAGAGGTCCCTTGGCCCAGTTGGTTAAGGCGTGGTGCTAATAACGCCAAGATCAGCAGTTCGATCCTGCTAGGGACCATTTCTTTTTTCCCAAGTTACGAGGCCGGAGAAACACCTCACTTCTCTTCACAGGAGTTGATTCCGGGAGACATTTTTGAAGTTTGTGTTGAAAAAGTACCTTGCAAGTTGCATTAATACACTAGTTTATAACTAGCAAGTTCTGTCCAGGGAGTTAAGAGAAGTAGATAAGTTCGATTCAAAGCCGGTTAGCTGTATGTATCCTTCATATTCTACCTGCACTTATTTTTGCGGCAAAATTTCCTATTTCGGACATTCAGAAGGGAGCAATTATCCGCCTGCACTTATTTTTGCGGCAAAATTTCCTATTTCGGACATTCAGAAGGGTGCGATTCTCCGCCGGCGGTGGTTCCTGTGAACACCATAATGCCGCCGAAGCTCCACATTATTTTTTTTTTAAAAAAAAGGTACAAATATGTACAAGTTATAGTGGAACTAAATTATGGTAAAGATTTAAACCCCTAAGAAGATGGCCAGATTAGGCACATAAAAGCGCGCGTTTAAGGTTGGTGGTTCTGCGTGTACTGGCCTTCGTATCGGCACAAAATAATGCGACATGACAAAATGGCGTATCTCTATTATCAGCGTTACTACCCCTGAACTGAGGCAATATTATAAGAATGGTTTACGAATTAGTTGATATTCTGTTGAAAGCTAACTCAAAGTTGTATCCGCGACCGATATGCATTGAATGGCTTTTACGAAATATCTCTCAAGAGTTCCTTTCAGATTCTCATTATTCTTTAAATGTATTTTATCTCAGCGTACAGTGGCAATGATTATCTTATTACTAGAAGATGCGGGAATTAAACCTCTGATCGCTCGAGATTCTCACCGGAGATATATCCGTCGAGCTAAAGCTCATTTCTTTCATCGAAATATACTTCTCGGACGTGAACATTCAAAGACGAGGGGCATGTTCTCAAAGACTATGAGAGTGCGTCAACTGACTCTATTCCAGTGACAGCAACTCGAAAAAATAAGTGGAGCCTCCAAAGTTCCGCCACATAAAACAGGAGTTCTACCTAAGCCACCTCTCAAGTTTACTTCTCGAATATTACTTTCCTTTACGGCGTACACCCAATTGAGACTTCTTCATTGGTCATATGTAAATGCCCAGATAGCCAGGCGAAGTATTAAAATAGGACAGGAGACTAGAGAAACTCTATTCGGATCTATCAAATCTACTACTTGTAATCCGAAGATGTTACTGAGTACTATTTCTCATGAGTATGAACGAGATAATCAAGGCGAGGTTCTTTCAACAGAATATTTTATTCTCTGATTTTCTCTCTAATTTTTTTTTTTTTTTTGAAAGAAACATCATATTGCAGAATGTCACTGCGACGAGCTCTCACCCCGCACCTTAACGCAAAAAACTATAGAACTATAGAAAAAACCTGCAATAGATCGCAACCTCTCTTCAGGCGCTCAAGACAAGCCCAAGAACGAAATTCCCCTCAGTTGTTACACTGTTAAAGAACCTCTACCCAAAAGGAGATCAACCTCTTGATCTGATTTCTGAATACCCCTTGTCATCGGCTCATCGGAAGTGTCCGACGTAGTGCCAGAGACAATAGTCTATTCAGAAGGGGCTCAAGAACATTACCATGCCCTGAGTCCCTGCACCGAACTGAATAGACCTTCTTAACGACATTCACGAACCAATTAAGTCTGCGTAGGTTCTCATAACTTGTGTCGACTGGTGCAATCATCTAAAGCCTTGGGACTTTTTTCATCTCTCTCTTATATTCTTTTAACTCCACTGAAGAGTTTAAAGAGAGAAGCTGTGCAAGAATTTGACATCCTTCTAAACCATTTATATGCATCATGTTAGCTTTCAAACCCCCGATATTTGTCTGTAATAGTTCGTCTAGGGAATCTCAGGAAGCGGTTAGACAGATAGTAAGAAACGTTAAGGCTATATTTACTAACTATAAAACCGCTGGTCTCTTCCGCATGATTCGGGAAACGTCGTTCATTTAAGTATTGCTAATGCTGCGCGGGTCTGCATCTAAGTCTGTCGTCATCTCACGTGACTCCGTGCTCTGGTCTTCGATCCGAGGATCGGCTTCATTCATGACACTATGTCCCGTCCGACAGGTAAGGGAGTCCACCGTGAGTTCGTAGTCGGGATGGAAAGGCGAATTTTGTAGGAGCGAGAGACGTAAGTTTGCC
>JAJMHP010000155.1:0-11271 GCA_030583235.1 Metschnikowia lunata
GATGCAGTAGACTCAGGAACGAATACCGTTGGAGATGGCTTGCCATCGGTTCCAGTAGTGATTGCGGTCGAGGTGTAGGTACGAGACCACGAAGTGTACACAGTAGATGCAGTAGATTCAGGAACGAATACCGTTGGAGATGGCTTGCCGTCGGTTCCAGTAGTGATTGCGGTCGAGGTGTAGGTACGCGACCACGAAGTGTACACAGTAGACGCAGTAGATTCAGGAACGTTTACTTGTGGTGTTCTTGTGCCATCCGTTCCGGTGATTGTAGTTGTGGACGTGATTGTGTAGCTCCAAGATGAAGTGAGAGTTGGTGCCACAGGGGTGGGCACCTTTACAATGACAGTGTTACTATGTCCTTGATTTCCAGTCTTTGTTGTAGAAGTTCTGTAAGACTCAGACCATGTTGTTGTAATAGTCAGGGTTGGTGTGGGTACCTCGACAATAATTGTGTCCGTGGACAGGCCAGTTAAAGTCGAGGTCCGTACTTGCGAAAGTGTCCCGGTAGTTGTAATTGTGGTAAAATTCTTTGGCACTTGGACTACAACTGTGTTGCTGTGGCCGGGGCTTCCAGATATTGTACTAGTCGAAGTGAAGCTGCTAGGCCAAACAGATGTAGTCGTCACAGTAGGAGTAGGCACGTCGACAATGATAGTATCTGTGGAGGGGCCTGTGACTGTGGTTGTGGTAGTTTTAGAACCGGTCCAAGTCTTGGTTGTCGTGATGTAACAATGTTCTGGCGGAGATATCTGGTAGATCTGCTGGGCAACATCAACATGTGTGACTCTGTCTGGTCCCTCCCACAGCGAGTATAACCTCGCTGCGCCGCGTGCATTCAAGTATAACATCTCCATAGGATAGTATAACCCTTCATGAAGCTGTACAGTGAAGGAACGCGATTGTGAAGCCGAAATGACAATAGACGATCCATTTACAATATCAGGGACACTATCGCAACAATGTTGAGAGGTCCCGATGGTGATGGACATACTATCATCTCCAGTAAACGAAAATGTATGGTTTCCGGTTTGAGTCGCGAGAAAATACCCGGTCAACGACATAGCAAAGTTCGTGTAAGGGATCCATGAGCCATAAACATGTTGGTATGCAGTCCTGTAAGGGCAACAAGGTGAGGTCAGGATCCAGAAGTTTGCAGAAGTCACCTGAGAGGTTGACGCAAACTTACGATAGTTCTTGGCGGTTTGGACGTTGTATGCTGGTGGAACATTGCTCGAAGTAACTAATGGATATTCATAATAATCAACGTTGAACCCTATTCCATTAATATTTGTTAAGGGGCAGCCTACTGGTTCGGCAGAACTGCTCCTTATCGTCGCTAGAAATAGCAAGAAGATTTGAAGCCTCATGACCTGGGGTTGGTAAGCAGTTGAAAGAGTTTGTTGAGTTGGAAGATAGAAAGGATGTGGGTATTGTATATATAGCGTCACTTAGAATCCATGGTGGTGTACATGAAAGAGCATGAGGTGGTCATGCAAGGATCTGCATCTTTTTTTCGACATGCATATCTTCTTGTTTTCTGCACGCGAGCAATAGATATTTTCAGAGAAAGAAACGTGACTTCATTTCCAACTGGTTTATGGACGGCGCCTTATTTTTGATTTTGTAATATTTCTTGGTGGACTTTCTTTATGGGATTTGTTGTCTGCTTGCATCGACTCGAAACGAAGCGCTTGAGAAAGACATGTGGCTAGCTTGTGTCGCCGTGATATTGGATCTTGAATTCTCGGTGCGGATTATGTATTCAAGAAAGGAATTTACTCCTGAAAGGCCCCACGCATGTATTTACGCATCTGTTTTTCCAATGCAACAGTGCTTGTGGGAGTTTTAATTTTGCGAAATGTAAACACTACGCGCTTGAAGCCATTTCTAGCGTTCACAGTGGTGCCACATTTGAGTGCCAGCAGGGCGCATGTAAATTTCTGTAGTGTATAATATGTGGTACCCCTGAGGCTGGGGGAAGAATTACTCCCCTCATTTTCCACCTGGCTATACCGCAACATGAGCTATATGGCTAAACAGCTGTTCTGCATGCGATCATGTCACTTATAACTGAATTGCAATTCATTTTCTAGTGCTGAAATTCTACATTCTTCACGGGCTGTGATTTTGATTAGAATTATTTCAGTCATTCCTTTCTTTAACAAAAAAGGGTTATTACAGTTCATCAAAGACATCGTTTGCTTTACTGTTTGGGAAGACACTTACATTCCTATCTAAAAAGAATAAGGTTTTTTGCTGTTCTATGGAAAATATTTTAGGCGACATCATAACCGGAGCATGGAAGCGGAATGCATAAAATATGGTTTTATCACCGGAGATAAATTTTATACTTTAAGATCGCAGTATGTCCTTGAAGAACTTTATAAATCTTAATGAGTTTCAATTGTGCTTCTAGTCATGAAGGTTTCAACTTGTTAAGAGGCTAGGACTTGAAGTTCTCAATTTTTATCTAAACCTGACGGAACAAAGATTCGAGAATACGGCGCTTCTGAATGCCTACGCGCATCCTGCGTGAAGGTCAAGGTTTTGAGAAATATACCTCCGAACGCACGAGGTGTTCCATTTGTAGCGATTTTTTTTTTTTGTCCTCATATCTGAAAAAATTCTTGTTGCTCATTCGTGTCTCCGCTTTAGGGAACGACGGAACTCCGTGATATTCGAGCGCCTAACCGGGTCTTTTCCTTTCCAATTTTTACACTGTTCCTGGCTGAAAGGTAGGTGCCGCGAATGTTAAATCATATGACCTTGAGTTGGAACACTGAGCAGAGTTGGGAAATGTCAAAGCCGAAAATCTCAGGTATTTGAAAGGGAAGAAGAGTAAAATAACAAAAGCCAGGGGTGCCCATTATCCTCCCTGGCCTAAATCCAGTTCGTAAAGAACTTAGAAAATGTTGTAGGGAATTCATTCACACATCCGCTCACTCACCTTGCATGATCCATGTACAGGGCCGCCTATTGATGCACCTTCGCACTTCATTTGGCAGGAAAATACTACATTTCAAATTGCTCAAAACGACTGAATCTCCGTACACCAGAGAGCGCGAAGCAGCAAAGTATTGAGTGGGAGATAGTAAGGGCTTAATACTAAAGTTTACTTCGAACTAATTAATTCAAGAGGCGTCTTGTACTCAGGCAGTGCGTTCGCTCTTCTTGCGACCTGCTCTCTGCTAAGCGCGTGAGTTTTGTATGCGATCAAATCCCTGCTGCACGCGCGGCGACGAGTTAGTCCCCCCTTCAAGGAACTAGTTAATGCACAACCGCAGTCTTTTTCTTACAAATGCACTCCTGTCTGTATATTTGGCGAATTTTGCATGATGTAGCTGTATGCTTTGCGCAGACTAGCAATGTGGCCCAATTTGGTAATGTGGATCATGCAAGGTGAGTGTACCGATATGTGAACAAATCGCCTACAAACGTTTTTCTGATCGAAAGAACATCAGTACATTCGTGGTCATGATCCCTGAAATATCCCCACCCCTCACAAACATCTTGAAAAGTCCAATGCTCAGATCGATCCGGATTAGCGAAGTTTGCCTGTATGCACCGAAGCCCCTAGATTATAACGAGAGATCACTTACCGCACATCTTATTCATCATAAGGGAACTATTTAAACGACCGGTGTCTTCCTGAAATTTTTAAGAATGCGAGCTCCCTCAAAAGTGGGAATAATTTTGTATATCGAAGAACTCGAAGAAAACTTTAATTCGAAGGAGCAAAAGATAAAGGATTGCAAACAAAAAGAAAAAAAAAAGGATAATCATGCAATACTGCATGAAGCTTATTTCTAAGAAGTCCGTCTAAGTCTTTCCCGGTATGGTTCCCCTTTAACTTTGCAAATGGAGTTGCCGGGAATAAAAGAGGATAATGTAAAGTTCAAGTTATGATTAAATGATTTTAATTTGCTTTACCTACGTTTCAGTCGCCAATTACGATACTGATTACTAACTACTCATTTGACCGGCAGGTCCTGACATCAAACCAGGCCTTGCTCAAGTTAAACAATATCTCAGCTAAAGATATTTTCTTTGAAGCTTATGATGTCACAGGTGGCCTTTAGTTTTGAAGTCGACTAAAAGCTCAACTTTACCAGTCAACCGCGATTTTCATGGGCGAACATGAAATATGCAAGTTGGGCCTTGCTTTTCCAAATGGAAAAGTTATTTCACACTCGAAATATTAATAGTTCGGGTGGATTCGGCAAAGAGTAAGCTGCAAGCTTCTTCCTTTGGAAGAATACACACGAACAGAATGATTGCTTTCCGCCTGAGAATTATTGTTTCTTTCGCGACTCGCCGCTGGTGCCCACGCCGCGAAAAGGGAACCATACAAGTCAAGTGACGTCAAGGATCATGCAGAGTAGTGCTTACTCTTGTTATTCCCCGATCAGTCCTCTCACTTCCTTCTTCCTAAAATACTTGAATTCCTGGCCCAAGATAATGGTAGAGCCAAATCTCGACAAGCCTACTCGTGTTATTTGAAAAGTTCATATTTTATTAGGTTCACGAATATTAGAAACCCGTGTCAACAATGATCTAGGGGAAGGCGTTCAACCGATTGCGAGCAGCGAGAAAGTTAGTGATTGCCTGATCTCTCTGAGTTCTTCGGCGATCATGTTGTACCTCTTATTCGAATGATGAAAGCTCTTTAAAAGGTTTTTGTTGGCATTTCTCATACTGTGCAATAGAAAGATGGGGAACCGGGATGTAGGCTTGGGCCTTGCACTTTTACATATCCATGTGCTACAATATCCTTTGCGTCATAGTTAACAATAGTTTGATTCCGGCCAAGAATTTGCAGTTTCATACATAGCTCTTCTTCCAAAGTACATCAAGGGCCAACAAATAACGAGTGGTTCGTTACGAATATCTGGCTAATTTTTTTTTTTTTTTTTCGTGTTGTTCATATCATTCCATATGTACCAAAAAGTCTACATGGCCTTGAGGTGGAACATCGGGCAGAGTTGGGAAAGGCCGAAGCCGAAAAACCCATTGGTGGTAAAAAGGGTGAAAAGGGTGAAAAGGGTGAAAAGGGTGAGAAGGGTGAAAAGGGTGAAAAGGGTGAAAAGGGGGAAAAAAGGGAAAAAAGGGGGAAAAGTCGAAACACAGTGTCTAGGACCATCAAGAAAGTAAAGGGCAGGCCCATTCACTCTGCCTAGGCCTCAGTCTTGTACGTAAAGCTAAAAGACAGTATCAGTGCGAATCGGTACCAGTGCAGACATTAGCCCACACCAGTCAACAATTCGCGTCGATGTATCCTGAGGATGATGATGGATACAGCTGCTCTGTCTCCGAGCCAGGCAGCTGGATTGGCAACTGAACCAAGCCTTGTCGTCAGACGCCAGATGAGATAACATCAACCACAGCCTCATAGTCACTTTCAGCTCAGCGTCGCGCAAAATTTATTCCTGATTCTTGAATGAAATTTTTCACATTACGAAGTTGGAAATTGTTTTAATTTTTTTTTGTCGAGACATGTCTCCCTCCTGTGACTTGGCTTTTTATAGATACCACATTTTTCAGGTGTCATGTCAAGGTGCTCCAAACCTGTTAGATTTCAAATTGTGTTTTAGGTTCTATGAACCTCGGACCTAGTTTACAATTTATGGCTAAGCCCTTAGGGAAGGAGGGTAGTCGCGGTTAGCAGGAGTGAAAACTTTTCACTTCGACCAGGGCACCTCATCCCTCTCCTGCATGATTCTCACCCAGTATATCGGTATCCGCACACCGACAAAACCCTCCGTATTCTGTTAGAAGACGGCGCAGTCATGTGCGAGTATATAAGGTGTAGGTGTATTGTTAGGTTAAGGATGCCCGAATTGCATGATTGCTCAGTGTAATGGTAGTGTTGACTAACTAAACAAAGCTGGCCTTTCCAACATAGGGGAAAAAGCCACTATATATAGACTCGAGCCAGCGCGGCGAACGACACGTGGCAACTACTTGTAAGAGACTACAATAGATGCAGTCGAAGACTGCATGTCAGTCTGGTTGCAGACTCGTATGATACCAGCTCCCTGACATGCATATTCTAGCTCTTCTAAGAATATATGAGGTGGAGGTGTAACTTCTAGCCATTGTGCGAGGAAAAATCTAAACTGAGTTTGGCTTTTTCCGTCGGCCCTCGGGTCGTGGAAGTGCCAAGACCCTCACGCCTCTCAACTATAATGTCACGGTATTAGGTGCCCAGCTCCGGGGCAGAGCCCTAGCCCAATTCATGACAACGATCTGTCAGATGTGAGCCAAATGACAGGTAATTCAGTAGTCCCCACTGCAGAAATTTTTATACTTAGGTCAGCAGAGAAAGAAAATCAGCCTACGTCTATCTTTGTATTAAATTCGCTTTATCGAAAGTAAATAATCAACGAGATTGCATGAGGACGAAATGTTTTCTCCTTTGACCTGATGGATCGTGCTTTGATCATTTCCCCTTTGTTGAACGCGAGGGCTCCAAAGCAGAAAATTCAACACTATACGCTTGTGAATAAGGGAAATCAACTTATTGAAAGGGGCGGAATTTTTAATTACGATTTGCCAGCGCTAAGAAACGCTCGAGTGTCAGCGCGGGCGGGAATAAAACGAAAAGGTCTGCAAATTTATCCTTTTACTCACAGCCACCGTGGAAATCGTGACTACTCGCGTGGTGGTGGTCGTCCTCCTTACCACTAGAGGCATTTCAACCGCGGGCGAGAGACGCTGCGTGATGGAAGCACTGATTATTTACTGTCAACCGCACCCACATACTCGGTGGACCGAAAGACGCGCACGAGGACGAGGATAGTCCGTTGAGAGGATAGGATTGGTATTATTATCAGGAAGATTTCCCGACGTCGGTTCCTTTGAGGACATTCATTCTCTCAGCATTACAGTGAACCGGGTGAGCATTGAGAATTATAAACGTGTTACTGGGCGGACAAATGCAATTCACACCTAAGACAATTACACTCAGTGGCACCCCGCCCGCCCTGGCCAGCGTTGGCGAAAAATTAGACCGTCTTCCGGACGTCGATGTAGAATCCCAAACCGCACTCCACTTCGCAGTGGTGCTGGACGAGGGTCATCCGTGTCTTATACTTGTAATTTGACGCTCTGGCGGATTTCAATGATGGCAAACTACTGTTCAAATTCGGTCTTCTGGATATCCTTTCTTCAGAAGACTCGGGCGACGCTACCTCTCAAGAATGTTCTCGGTAAACAGCACGTCTGAAGGTATTCTTTCTCTTCGTTGCAACAGATTGCATGTTTGTCGCGGCATATATATCTACTCGGACCTTGTTGAGGTCATGGTGTTGGGATGCCGTTTCTTAAGACATTAGCATCTCAATTTGACACGTTCATGATGAATCCAATGCTTGGGTGTTCAGGAGTTTTA
Organism: Metschnikowia lunata; assembly: GCA_030583235.1. Taxonomy (NCBI): domain Eukaryota; kingdom Fungi; phylum Ascomycota; class Pichiomycetes; order Serinales; family Metschnikowiaceae; genus Metschnikowia; species Metschnikowia lunata. The sequence continues at coordinate 7,394 of JAJMHP010000155.1, forward strand.
CCAAGGTTGACCTTTTGGCGAATCAATCCCCTTTATTCGGGGTCACAGTATTCATTTTCCTCATCGAGCACCGGCAGGTACTGTGATTTAGCCGTTCTAATTTTAAATGGTTCGATACAAAGACGATCCCTCTTCAGGCCGTTTGTTGCTCTCTCAATCTCCTTCGAAGACAAACAGGAGTTCACCCGACAGACTGATGTTTTTCTTGTTTAGAAGAGGATTGCATTTTGCTGGTCGCCGTGTGTCCTTCAGTCCTCTCTCATCGAAAACAGGATGACTGTTGGAGACTCTGTATCGATCATCGGGCTGTCAACTCGGATACCATTCGGGAGCAATTTCCTTATCACTCATAGGTGACACCTTTGCCACCCTCGTCCTAGCCATTTGACCTTTAATCCGGTTATCATCAAGTACGTATTGCCGCTCGAGGCGTGTTGGAAATCTTGTCACGCCCTATGACCAATGCACTTGATGGGTAATATCTGTTGAATTCACGTTTGCACCTGCTACTTTTCATCACATTGAACTCACCCGCGAATAGCAGAAGTGAAAAACCTTCAACTTCGGCCACAACACCTCATCTCCGTCCTGCATGATATGCTTGCAGGATATCGGTGTCCGTACACCGACACTTAGACCTGCTGTCATCAGGGCACCATGGGTCTAGATCCTCTGGCGTCTAACAGAATACGCCACCAGAAATAGAGATCCCAGGTATCCCCGAAGCAGCCTCCGTTCGAGGACAAACGGCTCTTCAGGAGGGAGAATATGGGGAAGCAGATGGGTCCTTGGGGCCCCATTCCTCACTGACCGGTAGTTGGGCTGTGTGCGAACGTAGGTGGTGACGTGTAGCTGTCGGTACACGACCACCGGATCCGGGCCTCGCTTATTTGCGCGTCGAAGATCGGCGGCTTATTTTAGAAACCAGTGAACAATACATACTTTCCCCATCTGAAAAACCCTGTCTTAGGCTATTTCATAACAATATAAACTGTCAACAACGATGAATTGTTTTAACGCTGCCGGTTTAAAACCTTTAAATCACAGTCAAGTTCATAAACACTTACAATACATGGTCAAAGTTGCACCCACAGTAAGTTCGGAAATGTTGGGAATTCGAAATGACATGAAACTAGAAAAGACTTGGGAAACATCAACTTTATATGGGGCTGGCCCAAATCTTTCTGTAAATCTGGCTAAACGGATAATGAAAGGGTTCTGCATTGCATATGAAAAGGCGGGTGAAAGGATCAGTTTTGGCACAAGGGAATACGACTCCGTTCAGGTGAGCCTTGAGAGAAAAATAAAAAAAAATGAAGCTAGGTCGGAAAAGCAAATTACTCACCCAGCAAATCTCTTGGTTCATGATATCATTCAAAAGAAAACAGAGCCACAGTAAGCCAAAATGAAAGATCAAAAGAGTCGTCAAAACGTGAAGTGTTACAATATGGACCCGACTAGGGCTCTGTACCCGGGCAGGGCATGTGACGCAATTACTTAGGAGTAGAGAGGGTTGTGAGCAGTATTGGTGCTTCCAGGACCCACGGCCGACGCAGAAACGGACGCCCGCATGGCGTCCCTGAACGTAGAAGTCCAAGCTTAGTTTAGAGTCACACTCGTACAACAGCTCGAATATACACCTCAACCTCTTATACTCAAACAAGAAAACTAAGGTCCGTTTTCAACTGAGAAGCTCCAATACAGGCCCGTCCGGGATTCGTGAACTTGTAGAATAGTTCACAGGATGCAACAGTAATTCCGGGTTTCCTGTTTATGACGGTAAAAGTGCAGGACAGGTTTTGGGTGTTACGAGTAGTGTCTGAATCGTTGGAGATAGTCTGGTAATTAACAAGTGGTAGTAGTGGTTGGATGATAGGTGTCAGTTATACCCGTATGCACGCACGGTTGATCCATCCCGTGTCTTAGAACGGTCCTGCCACACTGGCCACAATTCTGCTCGTAGATTACAAATTAGGCTACTTTTCCCTGAGATCTGTCTAGAAGGAGTCAGGTCAGTTCCCGTATATAACTTATATATCACTATTAAAAATCATATTCATTCCCAAAGGCCTTGTTTAGCCTCAAACCTCTCAATAGGAATGACAGTGCTATAAAAAAAAGGAAGCCCCACTGTATTCAAGAATATGGAATTGTAAACAGTCATGATGACCTAATAGATAACAATATGACAATTGTATATTCAGTAAATTCGACTTGTCTTTGGCACTAAGCTCGAGAGGCAAATCCCGGATTAAATAACGTTTTCAGACTACAGGGTTTACTAACCCGTGTAACTTCGGAACGGTGTCTTTTGACTTTTCACCGCTTTATTACTCTGCATTTCTTCTTTTGTTGCTACGGATAACTGTCGGATCCTCTAATCTACACGTAACTCCGACATGGAACTCCGACACCGCCCGACTTCTTCGAGAAAAGCCCCCGATCTTTCGGATCTCCGATTCCATCTCCCTGAATTTCATCTTTTCGGGTTAAACCGACGTTCTCTCGAAATCATCGTGTTGATTATTTTTTCTTCGTCAAGTGTCATGACTTTGCAGCCGTCTTGCTAAACTCTCATTTTCCCGCCTGTGAAATGATCCGAGATCACATGGCCTGGGAAATCTTGTAACATTGGACTGTTTGTGATTGGGTTTTGTCTGCAATCAATCCTGAGCCAACAAATAGAGTATATTGGGTTTCAAGTGGAGAAACTCAAAAAGCTTAATCTTGAAACAAATGCAATCCGAAAATGTCACTTGTTTCAGAGTACCTTTGGTTTATAAATGTTATTCGCCGTTCCAGGACAAACCATTTTCACAAAGCTTATGTTGAGATCCCGTGGTTATGGCACGCTTCAGTATGCGGCACGTCCAAAACCTTTCTCCGACTGGAACTTTGCCTTAGTTGGCTAAACCCGGCAAACACACTTCACTTTTCCATTTTTTTCATAATAAGTCGGTTTTGAGACTGAAGGAGCCGTTTTTCCAGGTTTGCACCAGATTCACTTTTTTTGACCGGAGAATATGCAAAAGATTTTATTGCAGCGGAAGAGGTAAAGTGGTTATGGGGAACTTTGTAAGTGCATCAATTTTTAATGAAGGATCAAAACTTTTCACCGCAAAACCATGATAGCAAGATTTTGGCGCATAAACCTAATGGATACCCAAGTTCTATTTACTGTATTCATCGAATGAAAAAAGATATTAATTAGACGAATATAAAAGTATTGAAGATGCGAAAAAATGATGATGCAAAGTCGAAAGTGATAGATGAAGTCAAAAAAGTGCCGTACAAAGCAACAGGCCTCGTTCAATGAAAACCCAAAATAAGAAAACCATCCAATGAAGACGATCTCAAGTACTTCAGAATAATATTGCCAACAAAGGTACTCCCACTATGACCGATAATGTCGATCTTTTGGAAGCTGCGCCCTCCCAAACACTTTCCAATGATGGAGCAGGGTGGATTGTACTCGAAGTACCACCCAATGAAACTCCGCCAGTAGTGCTAGTGGATCCAGCAGGTGGGTTTCCTTCAGAACCGCTGCTAGTTATTCCAACAGGTGGTGCTCCGCCAGTACTGGTAGTGGATCCAGCAGGTGGATTTCCTTCAGATCCGCTGCTAGTTGTTCCAACAGGTGGTGCTCCTCCGCTACTGCTGCCAGTCGTTCCAGCAGGTGGATTTCCTTCAGATCCGCTGCTAGTTGTTCCAACAGGTGGTGCTCCTCCGCTACTGCTGCCAGTCGTTCCAGCAGGTGGATTTCCTTCAGAACCGCTGCTAGTTGTTCCAACAGGTGGTGCTCCGCCAGTACTGGTAGTGGATCCAGCAGGTGGATTTCCTTCAGATCCGCTGCTAGTTGTTCCAACAGGTGGTGCTCC
>JAJMHP010000156.1:0-10910 GCA_030583235.1 Metschnikowia lunata
AAGTCGAAGTTATTTCTGGAGCATCAGGTCTTGGCACAATCACTATAGGTGTGTTGGAGCCGTCGGATCCGGTGATGGTCAGGGTAGTAGTGTATGAATCGGTCCAAGTCGAAGTTATTTCTGGAGCATCAGGTCTTGGCACAATCACTATAGGTGTGTTGGAGCCGTCGGATCCGGTGATGGTCAGAGTAATAGTGTAGGATCCAGTCCAGGTCGAGGTAATGCTGGAAGCATTTGGTCTTGGTACAACAACCTCGGGCGTCTTTGTTCCGTCAGTGCCAGTGATAGTGCGCGTGGTGGTGTACGAGTATATCCAGGTCGACGTGATGGTTGGGCCGACAGGTGTTGGCACAATCACCACAGGCGTGTTAGTACCATCATATCCAGTGATGGTGCTACTGGTAGGGTATGAGCCGGTCCACGTCGAGGTAATTTTTGAAGCCTCAGATCTGGGCACAACCACCTCTGGTGTCTTCGTTCCATCAGTACCGGTAATAGTGCGCGTGGTGGAGTACGATTCTGTCCAGGTGGAGATAATAGTTGGGCCCACAGGTGTCGGAACGACTACTGCAGGTGAACTGGAGCCATCGGATCCTGTGATGGTCAGATAAGTCGTGTAGGAGCCGGTCCACGTGCTTTTAGCGTATGGAACTTGAACTATGATTGTATCTGTCTTATTCCCGAGCATTGTGGTTGTCTGGGTGTTTGATCCAGTCCAATACCTAGTGGTGGTTACATAACAATGGTCAGGCTGAGCAATCTGGTATATTTGCTTTGCAACATCAACGTTGGTGACTCCGTTTGGCCCTGTCCAATATGAATATATCTTGGCAGCTCCCCTAGCATTCAAATATAACATCTCCAAGGGATAGTAGTACCCTTCTTGAAGCACAGCAGTGAAAGTTTTTGTCCCTCCAGCGGAAATTACAATAGCAGAAGCATTTACAATCTCGGACACAGTACCACAGCAGCTTCCAGTAGAGCCAATTGTGATGGACATGCTATCATCTCCTGTAAGCCCGAAAGTGTACCGTCCGCTCTGAGTGGCCAAAAAAAATCCAGTCAAGGACATACCAAAATTCGTATAAGGGACCCGCTTACCGTAAATATTTCTATATTCAGTACGGTATGGGCAACACGGGGAATCGTCAATTTGGAAGTTCGCGGCGGTCACGCCAGAAGTTGAGTCAAAGCTTCCATAGTTCTTAACAGTTGTAACATTGTATCTCTTTGGCACTGTGGGCGTTCCAATCAATGGATGGTTGTAATATGTAACATCGAAGCCTCTTCCAGTAACGGACGTTAATGAGCAGCCCAATGTAGCGGCAGTGATGCACCCCATCGTTGCTAGAAACAGCAAGAAGATTTGCAAATTCATATCTTGGAAGTCGAATATGTGCTTGATACCTTCATAGTTGAGATACACGGTCGGCCTGAGGGGGAGTCTTTATATAGAACATTTCATTAGGGAGTCATGGTGATGTGCTTAAAATTTGCGTGGCGTTCCTTATCTGAACAGCAATGTTCACAAGACATGCATGTGTGCCTAGAGTTGCTGGCGCACAGCGCATATTTTCTATTACTCGGGGAAAATAATTTTGCTAAAGAATAAAATTTGATACGTAGAAAATAGAAACGAACGAAGAAAGAGATCTGTCTTATTTTTGACTTGTGATGCGGCTAAGTTTGTTTGCGGAGTGTGCATAGGTTAATTGCTGTATTGTATACAACCCCGTGTCAGATGCCCCGAGCTGCGTCATAAGTCATAGATTTACGACACATCTACAGTAAAACCTAGAAAAGCGGACACCATATAAACCGGAGCCTCATTATGAATGCGAGCCCCACGAAGAAAAGATACAGTATTTTTGGAAACGTTTTACGCGTTTTTTTTTTAAAATATCTCAGCGAAAACTCAATTATCCTATGTTCGGTCAATTCTCCGCGCGGCCAGAGAATGTGTACACCCCCCTTGCTCAAGTGTCACCCTGTAAATCGAACTATCCTCGCGAAACTCGTAATATCCTTAGCGCGCAAAGAGTCCCGAGCACAAAACGAAATATACTAGGCCCCCTTCAAATATCTCTGGCCGCTTTATGAATATCCTGTTGACGGGCAATTATCTTTTGAGAAGCGAAATTATCTTGATTCCAGGATGAAAAGTTCACTTGGCCACACAAAATATTGTGTTGAAAGTTGAATTATCCCAGTGACCGAAAAGTATCCTCATGCAACTTTTAATATCTCTCTGGGCCGCAAATATCCCTGTTGGCTGCAAATATCCCTGTTGGCTAACAAATATCCCTGTTCGCTGTAAATATCCTTATGGCATCAAATATCCCAGTGGTACCAAATATCCCAGTGGTACCAAATATCCCAGTGGCACCAAATATCCCAATGGTACTAAATATCCCAATGGTACTAAATATCCCAATGGTACTAAATATCCCAGTGGCATCAAATAGCCTTTCCTGCTTTGAAAATCCTAGGGGTGCTTGAAATAGCTCATCGAAATTCAAGTATTCTATTTCGATTCAAAAATTGTATTAAGGTTCAAATATTTATTGCGAGGTGTCTCATTTAGGCAAGTTGCAGTCAACTGCCTAACAATGATAACCTGCGTAATAATGCTGTTGCACACTTGGCATTATTACCAATCGAGTGAGTCGATGCCGAGTCGACTCTGACTATCATGCTGGTGCAATGCTTGGCACCCATTATTACCTACCGAGTGAGCCGACGCCAAGTCGGCTCTAACTATATAAGGACCGGCTTTCCCACCCTAAGTGTTGGAAAGCCAGACTGGTTTTACTAGAAGATCTCAATTAATACATAGTTCAGATATAAGAACCCTGACAGTAAAAGCAAAAATTTACCAAAGTGAAGATTCTTAACGAGGGGGGCTCTATTTGCTGGAAATTTTTACTTAGATTTAAAAGCAGCTTGCCCAGTTTTCGACGGAAACCCCAAAAAGTAAATTATTCAGTATAATAAGTTGATTTCGAATCATAGGAATTAGATGGGCCCTCAGGGCCCCAACCGTCACTGACCTGTAGGCAGGCTATACACGTGCGTAGTGCGTGGCCTAAATGCGGCCAACTGGCGCAAAGAAGGCGTAAAAGAGTCATTGTTTGATTCAGAATATACACTTCTTCTTTCTGATCCACCTATTTTCTAAGAGTCTGACAACTTAAGTCGTAAGATTTGCCGTAATATACAGATAGGGATATCCAAAATTCATCGTAGAAGGCAGAATCAGATGTTTGACTTCAAGCGATAAATTTGTTGTTTGGGACTGTTTTCAAATTCTCTGATCAAAGGTTTTTGATAGTGCAACTTTAAGATGCATACATGGAGTGAAAGTCAAGGAAAAGTACACTGTAGGGATTCAACATAGGATACCGTCGCACAAAGTTCAAAATTCCTGAGATGCCAATATTTCTTGCGTACAGTCTAACGATGGTATAACAGTCGGGTCTACATTCAGTGTCGATCATCACTTAAGGGAACCTTACTCAGAGTGGACTCTACCTATCGGCACAAAGTGACTCAAGTCTCGACTCATTCCTCGCAAATTTGTGTAATAATTCAAATATTCTCATCACTGGTTGCGTCGAAAGATCCATTGCGATCATATGAACTTTTCTAGAGAGATCTAGCCCAGCTTTGGTACGAGAGTTTGTACCGCACTTGGGAGATCTTAATTGTACGAGTGAAGGGAAGCTCCCACATATGGTCGTTATCGGCTTGGAGGACAATCATAATTGCTTGGAGCTATTGAATGGCTGAATGTGTATAGTAAAGTCAAATTTCGGATAGCGGAACACCACGTAAGCCGAATCCTCTTTAGCGCGAGGAGCCGCCCGGAAAAAGAAAAGGCGAGGGCCGTAAAGATTAGGTTCGGCCTTTGTAGTCGTAATTAATGGCCAGAAGCGGACGCATGCTGCATCACCCACCTCGCACGCCCGCACTCACGTCCACTCAAGAAGATTGCTGTAGCACGGCGGTGGTTAAAGCGATTATAATCGGGATTGCGGCTGTGCGCTAGAGCACGCTGCGAGAGCGCAAGATTGTTGCTCGACACCAGTGCTGTATCTTTTTCGTACAGCATCGTACATACAAAGACGATGATCTTTGAAATCGGATACTCAAATACGATTTCGTACATCGAAGGCCTATACTTTTCTTAAAGTGTTAGTTGAAAGAATTTCGGCAGCTTTAGGAACCATATCAATAGCTTCGAAGGGTCCCGCGTTGCGTGTATCAGGCAGCCGCTCTTAAAGTTTCTAGGCAATGACTGACCTGTCGAAGGATTCCATTATTCACCGCAGTTATACTTTTCAGGTGCCATAGTGGCACAAATGTGGAACTGTGAGAAATGGGGGTTTGCAAATTAGCTCATTTCATTGAGTTACTTAACTGCTTGAAAGACAACCGTAAAAATGGACTTTAGGGCTAGCTCTACTGGCCTCTAGGGTATTACTTATCCAGAATCTGTATACTCTAATGTCACGAATTTGGTGAGTACAACACTCCAGTGGATAAGAGATCCACTAAAGGAAGAATAATCGAGTCAGTAGTTCAGCTTTTTCTTTTCACAAGGACGAAAATCCCGCAGATTTCATTACACCACTTTTAGATAAAAGCAGAAGAAGAAAAACACATAACAGCTTCCCGAGCCGCAAATTGAAATTTCTGAATATTAATTTGAGACGTTCTACGCGATGGTTTAAGCGTTTCTTTACATTCAATAACCGATTTTGCCCGAGAAATGTAAATTTTCGACAGGGTAGTTCCCTAATCTAAAGAAATTTACTCCCAGAAATTTCCAAAATTTTTTATTGAGCCCTTGGCCTATTCAAGCTAGCCACTTGCTTTGTGCGATATTATCTTTGGGGCCTAGACTTGCACAAGGAAAGTCATGGATCCAGGTAACCAAGTTACCGCAGTTTGAAAGTAAGGCAAAATTACAAGCCATATTCTTGTTCTCATTTCCTAGGCCATTACAAGTTGTTTTTTCAAAATGTCTGTATGGCCTTCTGTTCGTTTATTGACCTTAATTCTCTTCATGTTTTACCCCATGGTGAGGTACTTCAAACTTTCGTACAGTCGTCGTACATTTGTCGTACATTCGTACATTTCTATCCGATTTCGTACATATCGGACATGTCTGTACGAAAACGATGGATGTTGGATCGTACATCCCAATGTACGTCGTATTTGGACTGTACGATACAGCACGCTGTGCGTAGGCCTAAGATAGTGTCAGCGCGAATTATCACTAGTGCAGCCACAAAGCCTCAACAGCATTCAATTCGCATCGACCTATCCTGAGGATGATGACAGTTGCTCTGTCTCCAAGCCAGGCACGGCGACTGGGTTGGCGACTGAACCCGCCCTTGTCAGCAGACTGAGTGCACGCTCCCTAGCCAAGCGCAAGGAGCGAGACTCCAGTCTGGGTGTTCTCATCTTTCGTATTGACGAGGTGGTTGGGGAAGGGATACTCAGCGTCCGCGGGGCGCCTACTCTATTCTCTGTTGTAGAACTGATGTGATGGGCAGCCATCTTAAGCGCCCTCTGACGGGTCACCTTCGATTGCTCCTCCCACCAGTCTTTGTTCTCTTCAACTATCTTTGCACGAGCTTTTTCTGGGTCAGGAGTGTGCTTCAAACGTTTGTTGAGGAGCCAAAACGCATACTGCTGAATAAGCAGCATGTGTTTCTTCTTCTTCTTCGCAGCTTCTGCTTGGGGTGTGAGATCAGACCATTCCTTTTGTGGAGCAGCTTCTTCCCCAATCTAAACGAATGAGCTTGAGAAGAACTTCTCCAAAACAATACCCTATTCTTCTTCATCGAAGATGGCGTCATGGTCAGTTTCCGTAGTGGAAGCGTTGTTGGTGGCATTGGTGGATGGTGTTTTTGGTGAAATGATTTCGTTGAGCAGCCGATCGAGGTCCAACACTGGGTCGGCGGGGGCGGCGGTTGCCGTGGGTTCTGATGGGGAAGCAGATGAAGCTTCAGATGAAGATTCGATGAAGACTCAGATGAGGACTGGGAGGCCGTCTGAGGCTCGATCTGTTTCCACCTGGCGCTTGGTTGTTGTGTAAATCTCCTTGGTTCCTGAGGATGACCTGACCTCAACAGGCAAGTCGTTCTTTCCGGCAACGCGAGAAGATGAACTGACTCGTGTGACCGGTATGCTTCAAAGGTTGTCTGCTCTGGCACGTACAGAGAAGCCACCTCCAGGTCGTCCGTGAGGTCTGCGAGCACGGCGTAGGTTGACTTTCCGGCGGTTGGAATTTCAGTGGTTGGGGTAGCGGTCTTAGCACTTTTGGATGGGTTCTGGGATCCCACGGTTTGGAATCCGTCTGCACCCACTTCTGGGACTTTGTTGGGTTGGCTGGACGATGCCCCGGCCTTTGGAAGTGTTCCTTGGCGAGAGAGACCACGCTTCCTCTCGTCTTCATTACAGTCGCGGGCCCAGTGTCCCGGTCACTGCCACTTATTGCAACGCACAGAAGGGCATCTGCCTCGGGTATGGTCCGTCTGGTAACAGTGGGTACAGAAACGAACGTATGCGATCATGGTAAGCATGGATTCTGCGTCGGCCTGATCCTTGAACGTGGCTCTAGGAACTCGGCCGTGTTTAAGAATCAAGTGGCCCGTGAAGAAGTCCCATGTGTCGTTCTTGGAGTGCTCCACTCCTGGGTAAATCACGTACTCGGGCATCTTCGTGAGGTACTTGAAGTGTTCTTCCAACATGTATTCGGGTACATCCAGGTATTTGACCGAGACTGCGAATGTGAAAGGAATCACATCTTGTGGGGACTTGAGTGCGTGAGCGTGTGTACGTGCTCGTTTGCTCCTTCAATATGGACGTTCTGGAACAAGTTCTGGGCAACTGGTGCTTGTACGTGGTGTTTGTCTTGGAACAGGCTCAGCTGTTGGATCAAGTTTCCAATTACCTTTTCGTCGTTCGCGAATGGGACTTTGGAAATGTCCTCACGGTCGGCGTCTATCTTTGGACTCCATGCTTGGTAGGCGGCACGGAAGTTCCCCGACATGGAGCACCATTTCAACACTGCAGTGTGTACCATGTGGTATTCGATTCGTGCCACGATAAACACCTCAATCATCTTCTTCAGCTCGGTCGCGATCTCCGTCCATACCATTTCGGCATCAAGATCCGTCACGAGCTTCACGATTAAGGCTCTCATCTCGTTCTTTTTCTCGAGTTCCGTTGCCTTGGCCCATGCCTTGAACCCTCTGTGCAATTCGGTATGCGAAAGTGGGTTCAGCTCATCCATCCGCCAGGTGAAGATGGCTTTCCTCGAAAAACTCACATGTGTGGTTGTCCACCACCTGAACGGCAGCTTCCCTTGGAAGTTAAGACTCTCTGCAAATTTGGAAAGGAATCTGGCTGAAGTAGCGCGCCATTTTCCTCTCCCATTTGATCATCGTGTATTCTTCCTGTTCCATCTCGTCCAGAAAGACTCTTGGGTGGATGTCTCGCCAGTACCGGTGCTTGTTGTATCCAAGCGCAAGGTAAGCCAAAAATTTGGTCGTTTCGCTGATATTCGACGCAAAGTTTCCGATCCAGGGGTACGTCTCACGAGCCTTCTTCAACGTCATGCTCCGAGCCTCTGCCATGGTGCTATCCCGTGCTGTCTGTTCCGAAGGCTTCGTGATTCCTCGCGCGCTTGGTCCTGACACTGTGGCCCCCGCCGAACCTTCCGGTCCGCCGCCAGCCCCATTGCCATTTCCATTCACACTCTCAATGGCCTGACTCTCCGTGGTTGCTTTCTAAGCTACCCTCGGCACCCCCTCCTTCGTACCCCACCTGGGCAGTCTGCTCTCTTGTCTCGACAAGGTGCTCTCTCGATTCCTCACTGGAACCTTTTTGCGTTCGCGCGCTGCCCCCCCCTGACTCCGCTGCCAGCTGTTTCGCGGGGCCACGTGCCTCCCGAAGGCGGCCCGTCCCCCACTCCATCCTTCGTGGATGAAGCACTCATACTCGTTGCACTGCTTGTTCGGTTTAGGGCTTTCTAAACTCGTGTTGGCTGTTTCCAGGGAAGTCTTTGTTGATGTGCCACGAAAGTCTCGATCGTTCGCTTGTGATGAGCCACGGAAGTCTTCATGCCGAGACATGGAAGTTTCTGATTGTTCCACTAGTGATCCGAAGTCCGCATGAGCGCGGGGTGTTTTTTGTGTACTATCAACCAATTGATTTACTTGACACATACGAGATTGTGTGGAGCTGTTCCGTCCCCCGGTTTGTGTATCAGTGGCTGCTGGTGCAAGAGCGCTCGCTCGTAAACAATTTGGGTATGCGTGGACGGTGTCAACTGGTAGACATTCCCGTTGGAGGCAGTTACCGTAGTTGTTCTTTGCGAAGAACTGGTGAATGATGCGGTTGACGTTGGCGTGGGCACGTGTCCGTGAACGAGTTTGACGGTTTTGGGAAATGTCAATATCGTTAAGAGCGTATGACTTGCCTTTGTTGAGATAATATTTGCGTTTCGTTGCCACGTTATGCAGTTGTGCTTGCGTCGCGCGAATGTCACTTACCCGTTGTTGATAAAGTTCGTCAAATACGGCTCGATGTAAATTGTGGAAGCCGGTGTGTACTTAGTGTTGGAATTTATGACAACGATGTGTCAGATGCGGACCACGTGACAGGTATTTCAGTATTATCTACTGCAACAATTATTATAGATAGTTCAGCTGATTAGGGAAATACAGCCTACGTCTATCTTTGTATTAAATTCGCTCGACCGAAAGAAAATCATATACTAGATTGCGCGAGGGTGAAGAATTTTCTCCTCCGACGTAGTGGGTCGTGCCTTGATCACTTCAACTTCATCAAAGTCGTATTGAACCTTGCACGACCAGCTCCTCAGCAAGTAGAGGAGAAAACTCTTCACCACGCGGCCTGCGTTTTAGAAGAATATAACGGAATTGAGTAGTTCGCATCTAACACACTGTCGTATAAATCCAACACTTAGTTCTTGTCGAATTAAATATTCGCGCTGCTGTTCGCGTTCAAAGAATTTCTGGGTTGCGTGAGATAAGTACCCATGTATTTGTGTAATGTTGTCATTCCCCGGTTCACGCCATCTTCAAGTTGATTTTAAACAGTAGCAAGAGATGTTTGAATCCTTGCATCTGCATCGGTGGCATAGCTGGTGATACGGCGTTCAACTTCTGAAACCCCATCGCTGACAAATTGCTCCATGTTGTAAGAGCATAGCAGCTAGTATGCCTGAGTGCTCTAGCATACACACCATACAGCAGCGAAGCTCTTGGAGCAAGCTTTTTTTATTCTTAAAGAAACAACATGTATTGAGGCAGTGTTAGTGATAACAATTTTTTCGGGCGACAGTTATTAGTACATTTCGATACTTACAACAGAAAAATAGCTGAAATTTGTAAAAGATAAACTAAAAATAAGTTCGCAATAAGTACTACAGCACAACACCCCCTCGTCGTTTCTCTACCACGTCGCTCGCCGAACACGCGACACGTTTTTTTTATAAACAACAATTCTTTAATCATTGATAACAATGTCAAATTCCCGTCTAAAACCGAAAGAGGAGCGAGAAGTCCAAGATGAGTATATCAAATTAGCGTTAGACGAGAAGAAAGAAATCCAACCCTCTCCTTCGCTTCGTTAGCACGCCGTTTTGGTGTCGCGCCGACTACGCTTGGAGATCGTTATCATGGACGACAAACCGTGGCAGAAACACCAAAAAAGCCAAAAATTAAATCTCCATGAGGAGAGTACGCTGGCCAAGTGGTTTATGTAACCTGAGTCTATTGGAGTGCCTCCCCAGCATTATCAGGCTCGGGATATGGCCAATTTTTATATTTGCGTCTCGCGGGAAGGTGCCGTTCGAACCAGTTGGCAAAAATTGGCTACAAGGCCTCTTAAAAAGAAACACTGATATCAAGAGCAAGTTGATAAAAGCTCGTGATACAGTTCGTGTCAAGTTTGAGACGCCAAAAAATTTCGAAAATTGGTTTCAACGCGTGAAAAACACGATGAATGACTACGGTATTGTCCAGTGCGATGTTTATAACGTTGATGAGACAGGATCTGCCATAGGAATCCTTGGTTGCATTCGCGTTATCACAGGTTCCGAGGTACGTGATGAGCCGACGCTTTTGCAACCTGGAAATCGAGAGTGGGTCACCACAATTGAGTGCATAAGTGCTGGCGGTTTCGCGTTGGCACCCTTCATTATCTTTAAGGCTAAGCGATTGCAACGGGGTTGGTTTGAAGGCCTAGAAAGTAAATGGCGTATTGGAGTAAGTGACAATGGATGGACAAACGACAGTTTGGGACTCAAGTGGCTCGAAAAAGTCTTTATTCCTCAATCGGATGCTTGCAGACTGGGTGAATACCGTCTTTTGCTTTTCGATGGCCATGGAAGTCATTTGACCCCAGCGTTCAAGGACAAATGTGATAAATATAAGATATTGATTTAGTACATGCCCCCACATACTTCGCATCGCTTCAGCCTTTGATGTTGTCTGTTTTGCTGTATTGAAACGAGAGTACAGAAAGATCGTGCAGAGTAAGATGCAGGCTCTTCATAGTATCGACAAACATGAGCTCCTTTCTGCATACCCCAAAGCTAGAAGAGCTGCTTTTTCCGCCTCAATGATCGATAGTGCTTTCCGAACCTCTGGCTTGCTTCCATTCGATCCAAATAGTGTTATCGATAAGCTTCTACGAACTTTTCTCACACCAGCGTACGAGGTTGATGGAGAAGAAAGAATGTCACCAGAAGACCATTTTTTTCCCTCAGAGTATGATGAAAAAATGGATTTAGATGGAGTATTTGCTAAACCCATTCAAAAGGTGAGTCATGGCCCTCGAAGTCCGCTCAAGGCCATCATGGCGAAATA
>JAJMHP010000157.1:0-10617 GCA_030583235.1 Metschnikowia lunata
ATGACTGAACTTAAGAAAAAGAAGTCAAGATCGAAAAGAAAGTACCTCAAGGAATGTGATTTATTTGTCGAGGACGTGGAGCAGATCTCGTTACCCCCTACAGAAGCGTTAGAATTCAATCTCAACAATTTAGACGGAATTGTGAACAATGGCTCACTGGTACGTAAAAAGCTGAAATGGCTTTGTGGAAAATGCAGATCGCCAGGCCATAGAATTGAAACGTGTACGAAAAAAGACTAGTGGTTTTATACTTAATTTTAGTTCTGTGTGTTAAGAAAAATTGATTTAAAATCGAGCTTATAATTAATTACGCAAAAAGCGAGCGGCGTGGTGAGGGCGCGACGAGGGGGTGTTTTACTGTGCAACCATTGGAAAAAAAAAATGGTCGTACCACTTGCTATGGTGCTTAGTATCATATCCACTTTCTCCTTCTGTACCATGCGTTTTGTAGGGACAAATGGACCAGACTAGACCTGGTGAAGTCTGGCCCGTCCCGAGGGATCTGTCAAACATTTAATAGCCTACATTAGACCGCATTGGGCGACAAAAAAAATTTTATCACTATAGAAAAAATCCACATACAATCCAGACGAGCACTGAGTAATGAGAATATGTTGGAATTTATGACAACGATAAGTTAAATGCGAACCACGTGACAGGCAATTCACTTAACTCTACTGGATCGATGTTTGTAGATAGTTCAACTGTCTCAATCACAGTCTACGTCTATCTTTTTATTAAAATTCAACTAAAGGAAAAGGGAAGAGAATCTACTTCTCGCATGCAGGGGTGAAAACTTTTCACCTAATGTAATGAGTGTGAGATAGTTCGCTTCTGGTGGCACAAAATTGGCTTTACTACACACATGCAATTACAGGAGATGCTTGCACCAGTCGACACAAGTTATGAGAACCTACGCAGACTTAATTGGTTCGTGAAAGTCGTTAAGAAGGCCTATTCAGTTCGGTGCAGGGACTCAGGGCATAGTAATGTTCTTGAGCTCCTTTTGAATAGACTATTGTCTCGGGCACTACGTCGGACACTTCCGATGGGCCGATGACAAGGGGTATTCAGAAATCAGATCAAGAGGTTGATCTCTTTTTGGGTAGAAGTTCTTTAGCAGTGTAACAACTGGAGGGGAATTTGGTGCTTGGGCTTGTCTTGAGCGCCTGAAGTGAGGTTGCGATCTATTGCAGGTTTTTTCTATAGTTCTATAGTTTTTTGCGTTACTGTGCGGGGTGAGAGCTCGTCGCAGTGACATTCTGCAATATGATGTTTCTTTCAAAAAAAAAAAAATCCCTGAAGTCGTGTCTGGACCATGCTCAGCGTTCGGGTTGCGAACCCTAAAAGAGCTGAAAAGCCAACAAACCAACCTACTTTCCCCAAGCTTCCCATTCTCCTCCTTACCCCATCTACTTTCGCTAGTTCTGTCACCCTGCCCGAGCTTTCACTTTCTCCAATGCTGTCTTTATCTTGCGATGCAGTAGAGGTTGAAGATTATCATTCTCCGCCGCCTCACGAAGACGAGAACAATAGACGTAGCGGACGGTGTCAACGAACCAATTAAGATTGCGTAACGACTCCAATGTAGTATTTGATGGCGCCAAAGTTTCTCGTAAATTCATGGGAATTTGAAAGCATAACTGATTACACAAATATGGATCAAACTCACTCGTTGTAAAGATGGCTTAAAACATGGCGCAGATCTACCAGTACCAAGCACAATTCACAACTAATCCCAGAAGATTCTTCTCTTGTATCATGCACGGGGACGTGCATGCTAAAACTGAAGTGATGTAAGGCTCGGAGGTCCTGCTTGTCTCGCCACTCCAACTTATGCATGCCTTTCCAGGATTTCTCCCAGCGTCTTGGCTGTCGAACCTCTGGGCAGCTATATAAAACCTACTCGGCATCACTGGTGGAAGCTTTTCTTGTTTCTTCTTGCTCAAGGAAGCGAAGGTGTCAAGCTGACATACCTGCTATTCTTGGGTCGTTAATAAACAGCCTTCCTCCCTCAACGACAAGGCCTCATATGAAGGTGGCTTCCACCTTCTATCCGGGACAAGAAGTGGATCGTCAAATGTTCGGGTACGCGGCACAATCCGAGCCCAAGCATTAAGATTGCATATCTCAGTGTTCGTAAAGGTCCACTTGAGATGCTTGAAAAATATACCCTTTTTCTCCAAAAGGAAATTCGCACACTGAAGACCTTGCGATCTCGCGATACGTGTATCTCTCCTATGGTTAATGAGTTTCGCCAAGTGATGGGTGAGCTTCAACCTGAGGTATTTTCTGTACCAGTCTGAATTCTCACCAAGAGTAGCTAGCGATACTGCCGCTCAATGTCCGTGTAGTTGGGTTTGCATTTCAAGTGCTCCGTAACCGCTCTTTTTAGGACGAGCATAGAGCCGCGTCGCTCTTATGCCTTTGAAGACGTTGTGTATACCTTTATCCATCCTTTTGAGTTGCCGAACATCCATACACTGAACCAAATCTTTGAAGACCACTTTTGAGGACACAAATATGTTAGTAGCAATAGTGCGAGCGATCAAGTCAATGTGTCTGTTTACCTCTCTTTCATTGTCATGAAAGGCATTTGGGAATTGAACCTAGACCAATCTACCCCTCCCATAGTGAGCCCTACAGATTTCACATCTTGCGACCAAAGACATGCCTTTAGGATATGGAAGAATATTCTTTTCAAACTTGGCATAGTTTGTAGTGAGTCCCAAAAGCTTGGTTTTGGCCGGACTGACCTGACTATTGCTGACTTTCTCAAAAATTCGGATTGCCTCTTACGTTATTGTGTAATCTTCCACACCACCGAGGTAGATGTTGACATCATCTACAAATGCATGGTACTTCATATTTTCAACCAACACTCAATGATATTGGATTGGAGTCCCTTGCAAGCCCTGAAGATGGACAAGAAGAGGTTACAAAGCCAAATTGAAGAGAAGTGGAGATAGCGGGTTTCCTTGTCTGGTACCACACCTGAGAGGAAACCGAGCTCCCTCGCAGTTTTTGAGCAAAATTTGGGCTTCCTGCCCTGTCAAAATCAGCATGATGAAGGTGATAACCCGAGGACCAAAGCCCATCTGGTGCAACACCAGCCTCATATTTTGGTGCGATATGCGATCGAACGCCTTCGTCAAATCAATCATCAACACTGCTTCCGCGGCCGCTGGCGAAGAAGCTTGCTCTTTGAGAATCTCAAGCATTGTGAAAAATTTCATCGTATTTTGATTGATTTTCCGACCATGGATAAAGACTCGTTGATACTGCCAGATTAAGGTTTCCAAAACCATCTGTAGCCTCAGGCACATTGCCTAGGATATAACCTTTAAACATGTGTTCGACAACGATATGGGACGCTGATCTTTGGTAGCCCCAGAGTCTGCCACATAATGTTTGGAATTAACTTTATCATAACTTTGCGGAAGCAGGCTGAGAGCTCACCAGTGGTCATGAGACCTTTGGCTTCTCTAGTGATACTCGCGCCAATGTCCTGCCAATAATATCGTAGCATTGTATAATTCACCCCATCAGGGCCGGGCGCTGTGGCTTTGTCCATAGAAAAAAAAAAGGCCTTTTCAAACTCGTCAGTTGTAAAAGGCCGTTCCATCTCCTTGCGCTGGGCTTCGGTGATCTTCTGCCGTACCGGGCGCAAGAAGCCTTGAAGCTTATTCCGCTCCACATGTGGGGGACACAGGTATAGCTCCCTGAAATAGGATGCGGCGAGTTGTATCATTGATGGCGTTGTTCGAGCAATGATCCCCAGTTGCGCACTAGACAGCGACCTGAAGATAACATTTCCTGGATTTTTCGTCTGGAAGAAGGTTTGAGCTGCTTGATATGAAGGCTGGCCGAGAGGATGCTTAGCACCACTGTCAAAAAGATACTGCAAATCTCTAGGATCATTTTCGTAAGATATCCCACAAATTCAATATATTCATGGCCATCACTCTGATTGGAAAGAATAGCCTTACACATGGTTGTATCAAAGGGGACGCCTGGCTTCATTGAAAGTTGGTTGGAGCCTCCGAAGAAGAAATTGAAAGGGAGGTGGACCTAATTGGATGGCAGAGTTCAACCCTGAAGTGTAGTGGACTGCAACCAATTGGTGCAGCGAATTTATTCCCTGGGGTTTGAGAATCTGGTATTTGATGGCTCCATGATTCCACCGCGTTGGAGCATAGAACCGGTCAAGGCAGGGACAGGTCAGTGCACGATTCGTAGGAAAAGCTGAAATTCTGCTGTCAGACGGGACAACATCTTCAGTTCCGCTCCCCTCTGGAATGAGCTCACTTAGAAGCTGCGATGCCAGAGCGAACGGCTCGCGTAGGAAGGTTTCGAGTGGATTTCCCGAGTGCAGCAAGAATGTGTCGCCTCGTTTGACGAGACGAGCGCCTGTTCTGGAATACTAGCTGACTTTGATGTGGGGTCACCTGATTGACTCTTAACAGTGGCGGTGGTTCTATCAACCAGCTTACGCGGCCTGGGAGGAGAGGGAGGGTCCCTTTGCTGTGGTTGTGTGCTCTGCTCGACCGTGGTAGCCGATTTCGATAACTGCTCTTGTCCCTTTCCTGTAGGGCGATTTTCACCTCTTTGATGATGCTAATGACGTCTCACATACCATGAAGCTTCCACTTCGTCACTCAGGTCACTCGATGAGCTTGCCTGAATCATTGGTTCTTCATTCTGGTCCTTCGCAATAGAAACTGAGTCCTGGTTCTCAGAAGCATCCACTTCGTCCTCCAGCTCATTCGATGATCTAGTATGATTCATAGGGTCTTTATCCAGGTCCTCATCAATTGAATCCCCATCATTCTGGTCCTCGTAAATTGGAACCACATCATCCTCTTCATTCCGATGGGTTTCTGAATCCTGGGTATCAAGGTTGACATCCTGAATCCATTCCATTCTCTTACATTTGTGCCCAGCGCGCACAATGTGCCAGCGGCTATTGCATCAAGCTGGTTAGCTAAGGCATTATTCTCATGTTTCCTCTCCTCAACATCTGCATCAATATCATTAGCTCCAAAAAGGGTTGCAAAGGTATTGTTCAGCAATTGATTGCCCTGTAATTGAGGCTTTTCAACAGTCCTGAGCTGAGCGACTGGTCTCGGCGCATTAGAACATTTTTCTTTAAAATGATATTGCCTCTTACTACAGGGGCACTTTTTCTTGCATCCATATGCTGGGTGAAATTGACCACCACAGACCTAGCATCCTTTGACAGTATATTCTTTGGAGGAATGTTGCGTAGTCTGACAATAGGGGCAATGCCTTACGACAAACTCAATATCGCAGGTCATGTCAAGGTTACAGACCACCTTAAAATTAGGTGGAGTGGTCAATAAGGTTACTCTGGTCAGCTCTTCAACGTCGTAGCGCAATTTCTCATATGCAAGATACGACTCAACCGTGTGTTGTAGCATGTTGACAACACCCGGCATCTTCTCGGCGTAGATGTTCACCAGTGCTTCAGAATAATCTTTGAATTTTTTTGCTTCTTGTTGCAAATCCTGACATGTTTGCAATTGGTTCTGAGCGTGAATACCTCTGCTCAACCTCTTGGGGGCGCAGAAGCCATGCCAAGATCAAGCGAGACCGTACTTACCGTTCTGGTAGCGAATCAACGATCAGCATCCTCGAACCAGTTGAAAATTTTCTGTTGAGGTCTAAGGAAGTTTCTTTCAAATACAACCTGGCGCAATCCGTAAGTTTGTAGGATACTTCAGCAAGTAGTAATGGGCCTTTTACCTTGAATGAAGGCTTGAAGCATTCCAAGTCCGACACATTCGGATTGAAATTTTCAGAAATCAACATTTCACACATTCTGTCATTGATCACACTTGGATCAATACACATTCCCTTATTGATCCCATAAGCTTCAAGAAGAAGTTGTATAGTGTTAGGTTGCATACTAGCTTCATAAAAGATTTTGTCTTCAGTGATACGACTTTGTGGAATCAAGGCACATGCAGCCAATTCTGATGCATGCTCAGCCAAAGCATTCTTCAGTTCCGTGAGGACTTGAGCAGACTGCGGCACCGTCAATACATCCTGACTCGAGCCCTTTTAACTCTTAAGAAGACCCTCATGATTACTTCAGATACGTAACGCTTCTGCGATATCTGAACGTAACTGATCACAGGCCTGTGCAACTTCCTCTGTTTTGGATATGCACCACTCTGTCAACACCTTCATGATAATTTAAATACTCAATTCATTCGGGTGGATGACATCCATCTTGCAAGAATGAATCCATAAGATGAGCTAATTGTACCTGAGCACCATATTTGTGCTGAGCACGGTCGATGTTACTTCTGGCGGAATTGAATTCAGGGCCTACCAAGGAGTCGATGATACGCTTGGTGACGTAAGCCGCATTTTTCCTTACTTCAAATTCCCACTCCTCATCGACTGAGTCATCCAACTCAACACTTTCCTCTCCATATTTTTTTTCAATTTTTTAGTTTCTGATTTTTTTCTCGCAGCTTTGGTGAAAGATTTTCTCGCAGTGTGGCGGCCATTACGTGCAGGTTGAAACCATGTTGTGATACGAGATGTACGTATGTGTAAATAATGATTTACACATCTGCACTCCTCTTTCCCCGCACGACCTATAGTGTGGTGTTAGTGAATGATTCACACACCAGCACTTTGAAGGTTGCACGTGGGGTAATGTGGAATTAGTAATCTCCTTGTAGGAAGTGGTATAGTTATGAAACTCTAAGTTCATATGATACTTGTCACTTAGTTAGGAGAGTACTAACCCCGCCCTTGTAGATTGTGTGTGTGAAGTTCCACTCTTATCTCTTATTTAAGGTGAGTCTGATCCTCTCTCTTTAGATAAGGATAAAAGGAATTAATTCTCTATGACAGAAGCTACTTCACTGACTAACATTCTTGATCTCTCTCCTGGCTTGGCTGGTCCGTCAACTCTGACTTATGTTTGTCGTGTTGAGACCATGCGTAAGTTCAATTTTGCTAATCAGGTGCATCCCATTGCGGGAAACACAAGTTACATAAGGGAGTTTTCCGCATCTGCAATTATTGCACAACAAACCAATCATCAAGTAACATCGTGGCACTAGTGAATGCCGCTGCTTGGGATTCTGCCACAATTTGGGCACCAGAGCTTTGAGGGGGGTCCATGGCATTGCCCGGGTGTCACGCTTCTCTTTCGCTAACAATTGGCTTTGATCCAATGCCGCCCTCCCATGTATCTCCAGAGAGACCGCGGGTTGACGACATGGGTGGCACAGAGTAAGGGGGTGGGGGTCCTCACTGATCATGTCGAATTCGTTCCGACATTATTTTTTACCGAGGGACAGGTTTAGGGAAGGTCAGAAATCGCGAGTTTTAACTGTAGTCCATTATTCGCCCCTACTCTCCGATGGCTATAGGCATAAAACGTGTGCACCGGAAATATGGAATATTCCCATCAACCAACATCCAAAAATACTGTATATTAGCATTCTTTACTATATGTCGGTCTGATCTTCCTTGGCTAACCATAGAGACTTCCGTGGCAGACCAACAAAGACTTCCCAGGGAACAGACCAAAAATGTGTGTTTATACGTGAGGTATAAGATAGACGGTGGGACCGAGATATTTTGGTCATAAATGAGGTCTGTTTGAATGATGTGGCGTTTTTCTTTCTTTCTTTCTTTTTTTTTTTTTTTGACTTCTGTAGCACGGCTCGTATAGGGTCGGTGGACCTCGTGTCATTACCATTCGGGCTAACCCTTGAAGCTTCTAGGATCGACAGGCTAGTCTCTTGTAGACACGGTGGAACCCTATATCGATCCCCCCCCCCCCCCTCAAGCTCACCGTCTGCAATCGGCCGACGATATACAGCAGGCTCACTCTGATCCGCACTCATTATCTGGGGAAAGTGTAGGAAGAATGCTTGCACAGAACGAAATGACCATGGTACGCGCACGATCTTTTCCAACGTTGAAAATCTCTCCGAAAAACATTAAATTGATTGATAAGACTTTAGCGGTAGAATAATCTAATACACATAACTCTACAGGAACGCATTTAACACGTCGCTTCCATACTTTTTCAACATATTATCGCTAATTCGCTAAATATGCTAATCACTAACATCACTGGCTGGGGCTACCGAACGTGTACTCTGTCTGACGACAAAGCTTGGTTCAGTGACCAACCCAGTTGCCGTTCCTGGCTCGGAGGCAAAGCAACTGTCATCATCATCATCGTCAGGATCGATTGATGCGAATTGATGACTGGTGTGGACTAATGTCTGCACTGGTACCGATTCGCAATGATACTGTTTTAGCTTATACGCACAGGACTGAGGCCTAGAGAGTGGATTCGCTTGTCGTTTTACTTCCTTAATAGCCCTAGACACTGTGTTTTACTTTTCTCCCCTTTCCCCCAATGGGTTTTTCGGCTCCGGACTTTCCCAACTCTGCCAGATATTCCACATCAAGGCCACGCAGCCTAATACCTCGACACCTACCTGTTAGTCGAGGACAGCATTTATGCAATGATACTGTTCGTAACGGGATCAGAAGATGACGATAGTCCCTCGATGGTTCTCGCTACCAAAATTGATTTGAAAGAGTGAGAGAATGGGGTCGAATAAACACCTAATCAGCAATCCGATGGTGAGTACTGCGGTCCCTCAAATATTTCTTGCAATCAAAAAGGAAAAGAAGAACAGTTTAGTTGTGCGAAGCAAATAATAGACTATTTCGAAGTAGGATTTGATTATTTCTCCGCTGGATAATAAATCTACACACATTCGTCGATTCCAGACTATTCAAACGCATCAGTACTCTACCAAAAAGAACTGCGCTGGATATACATCCTGTTAGTGCAGACATGAGTGTGTGCCCATAACGTGCATAGCAATCATACTGCCCTCCATTCGTGAATGACGTGTTCTAAGGTGAGAGCCTCAATCCTTCAACATTTAATGTGAAGAGTTCCTACAACTCATCTTATGAGAACGGACTAACAACTAACTAAGGAAGGAAGAACCAACAACCCTTTTATTAAACTACTCCTTCGTTATGGCTAATCAACAATCCCCCAAAGGTGTCTCCGGCACCAAACACTGCTTTATCACTAACTCAGAAACATCATAGCTAGATTCTTCTTACTCGATTTTTCTCGTTAATCTTCTGAGATTTCTTAGGTCGCACTGCGTGTTGACTTTTCCGCGTGGTAGGGATCGTGGTGAACGAAGTTGAAGTGATCAAGGCACGACCCACTACGTCGGAGGAGAAAATTCTTCACCCTCGCGCAATCTAGTATATGATTTTCTTTCGGTCGAGCGAATTTAATACAAAGATAGACGTAGGCTGTATTTCCCTAATCAGCTGAACTATCTATAATAATTGTTGCAGTAGATAATACTGAAATACCTGTCACGTGGTCCGCATCTGACACATCGTTGTCATAAATTCCAACACTGGGTCGCCCTAGGCTTCCCCGGCTTGTGTGATCTAAATAGATCCTTGTACTGTATGTAGACTTGGAGCTTGCTGGACTCTCGAAATATTTTGAAGAAGAATTTCTATTCATGTTAATAAACAGTATAGACTGTATACATTACTCAACGAAAAAATGCCCTGATGGACGAAAGGCCGAAAATATGAAAAACTGAAAATGGAAAGACGAAATAAACTTGAGGAAGACGAAATAAACTTGAGGAAGACGAAATAAACTTGAGGCAGACGAAAGTCTGAAGAAGTGAGTAAAAAGCACTCATTTCGGAAAAATCAATGTTCCATGAGAGTACTGCTATGCTAGAAGAGCACTGCTAAAAAGGGCAAAGCCAAAATGAACAGAACTGATGACCCTTTTGCAGCTCTGCCCTCCCAAGCAGTTACCAGTGGTCCCGATGACGAAGTACTGATAATTTCGGCAGATCCAGTACTCTCAAATAAAACAGCGCCTGTGTTTGTTGGCGCAAAAGAAACAACTCTTGTTGTGCCACTGACTGGAAAACCTTCATTATCACTTGTCCGATGAGTTGAACCGTATTCAATTGTGTTGGAAATAGGCTTCAGAACAACCGAAGAGACCGCTGCAGTTACAGCAGATCCTAGTTCTTCAAACTCAGATGTTGAATAGGCCACCGACAGTAAGATGGAATGAGAATCAACACCCCCATCCATCCCCGTGCCATCTGACCCACCTATCTCTGAATGGACGGAACTTTTATCCACAAAGACACTAGAGATACTCCGCGTAGGTGCAGCGGTCGGAGATGATATATTCCACCCACTTACACTCCAGAAAATAGATGAAGACAGGAACGAAAGACTTGATGGGCTCCCCAAACTGCTTGGCACAATCACCACGGGTGTCTCGGTTCCGTCAGTTCCAGTAAGCGTGCTTGTGGAAGTAATAGAGTTGGACCAGGTCGAAGTGATGGTATTGCCGGTTGGTGTTGGCACAATCACCACAGGTGTCTTGGTTCCGTCTGTACCAGTAAGCGTGCTTGTGGACGTAATAGAATCTGACCAGGTCGAAGTGATGGTATTGCCGGTTGGTGTTGGCACAATCACCACGGGTGTCTCGGTTCCGTCTGTACCAGTAAGCGTGCTTGTGGACGTAATAGAGTT
>JAJMHP010000158.1:0-10499 GCA_030583235.1 Metschnikowia lunata
CCGATGGCAAGCCATCTCCAACGGTATTCGTTCCTGAATCTACTGCGTCTACTGTGTACACTTCGTGGTCTCGTACCTACACCTCGACCGCAATCACTACTGGAACCGATGGCAAGCCATCTCCAACGGTATTCGTTCCTGAGTCTACTGCATCTACTGTGTCTACTGCGTCTACTGTGTACACTTCGTGGTCGCGTACCTACACCTCGACCGCAATCACTACTGGAACCGATGGCAAGCCATCTCCAACGGTATTCGTTCCTGAATCTACTGCGTCTACTGTGTACACTTCTTGGTCTCGTACCTACACCTCGACTGCAGTCACTACTGGAACCGATGGCAAGCCATCTCCAACGGTATATTTGCCGGGGATGACTTCAAGTTCTCTGCTGCCTCATTCGAGTTTTGGAGGATGGAATCGGTCTTCCTCTTCGATTAATTCATTGTTTCCTTCGATGAGTCCCGATACTACCCTTATTGGACCAGGATCAGACGCCGAGCACCATACCCCATCAGCGGGGACAACTACGACAGACTCTCTGGGATCAACAGGGACTACCGTGTCTACCGTTTTGCCACCGCCTAGTCCAACAGGTACTGGAAATGGCTCTCCTGGGCCATCCGAGACTACCGTGTCTACCGTTTTGCCACCACCTAGTCCAACAGGTACTGGAAATGGCTCTCCTGGGCCAGCAGATGGCTCCACTCGCATAATACCTTCTTCTTTGACGAGTTCCGGCGAGGCGCTGAGCTCAACCTCGAACACAGCAGTAGGTGAGGATGAGACAACTACCGGCTCCACGATGACTAAACCATCAACTTCTATCAGTATGACGTCTTCGTCTTCGACTTCTCTTTCTCACTCAGGCTCGGTTCCACCGGTGACCACTTGGGAGGGTGTTGCGGACAAGATATCTTCACTTTCGATATTGGCTGCTTTGCCTCTTTTTGTTTTTTTGTTTTAGCTTGTGAAGTTTTAGACCACATATTTCGTCTGAGAAATTTTTGCACGACTTCAGCTTTGCATGACTTTCGAAACATTTCGTCATTTCCAACATTTTCGTTATCCTTTGCCTTTTGCGCTATAATGAGGCGCTTTTTACTTCGATCAATACATATTTTTATCTCTTCTGTTAGGTTCGGTAAACGTAAAATCAATTTTATTCATTATGCAGTAGACTAGAACTGTCCTTTTCAAGAGAACAATGGGAAAAGGGACGACTTTTTAAGTACTTTTCCAGTGGGGAACACGTAAAGAGACTCTCAACGGGTGAGCATGGGAAACGGATTATACGGGCGATTGCCCGCATAGCCTTAGAGAATGACCTCCTAACCAGGTAGTCATATCTCAAGTGGTATACCACTTCGAGAAAGAGACGAACCGAGGAAAGGTCATGTGTGACTCGTTATTTCGGAAGAGGAGATGATCAGCTCCAGCAAGGGTGTAGATAATCCCTCGGTCCGAATAACGTAGTCCGAAGATCTGTGGGGCTATCAGAATTAGGAAGAGGACACGTTGTCTACGTGGTCCGATTTAGGTCATCAAATGCTTGGAAGCAAACTTGGGAGAGGCCAAACTTTACCAGGTCTAGGCTGGTCCCTCCTTCCTTACATTTTCAATGCATTTTTGTAGTTTGTTTTCTTGTTGTTTATATCGTACAATATACTCGACTGCAGCTAGGTGTCAAGGATTTTATATTACAGGGCCTTGAGGTGGAACACCGGGCAATATTGGAAGGAGAGAGTATAATACAGAGACCATGGGTATGAGGACACCACGACGCGCAAGGCTGTCGCTCTCTCTAGACCTTAGTCTAGTGTTGTGAATGATTCGTCGCTAATTTCGCAACTTTTTCACTACTTGAAATAATACCTGAGAATGTTTGCGGCTATTAGTATTTATTTGTAGCGATGATCATTACTAGCGATGGTTGTCGTGGAAGTATTTATTGCTCCTTTCGCCGCTACTCGCTACTGACGAGATGCTTTTGTACAGGAGGAGCTTCAATGACGACGTCATAGTAGAGTTTCTTTTGTTAGGCTACCAATTTTCTGAATCCTACCACACCTTGCAAAGCTCCAGATTTGGAGATATTGGGTGTTATAGTCACACCCCAGTTTGGACTTTGGCCTTAAAAATATCACCGGGAGACGATGATAAGTAGTCAAAATTAGACGTCTCAAAGCCTGTTTGGCTACAGGCATCGCTAAAAGAGTTAAGTGTTGTTGAAATAAGTATGGAAACGACGTGTTAAATGCGTTCCCGTAGGGTTCTGTGTATTAGATTCTTCTATCGCTAAGGTCTTAAATCTACTCGTTTTCTCGTGGTGAAAATTTTTCACCTTGGGAAAAGGTCGTGCGCGTACCATGGTCATTTGACATGTAATACTATGCACTCCAATATGCTGGAAGTTCAACAAGTGTTGACATGTTTGATCTTGTAACAAAAAATGGTTGATTTAATACGACTGGTACTCATAGAAAGAAGATAAATGACTGATAACTGATGATAACCAAAACTATGACGATCTCGACTGGAGAAGCACCTCCATTTGAGGCAAACATAGAGCCGAAAATCAAATTAAGACAGATTATTGCCAATCCATCCTGCCAAAAATACGAACAATAGACCGTCTGGAATGACTTATGTAGCTACGCAAACAAAGCTAGAGCTGGCACAGTGAACAGCTTTCGAAACCCATTATGACGGAAAATGCACTGCCTGATCGGTAGCCGAATCTATCGAATCTTTTTCGTTGTCTGGCCGGTCCCCATTTTCAACACTTTGCGCTAAGTCAGCTACTGCTTGATAATTCGAGTTAAATACTGAACCCACTTCAGAAACACTCTCAGTCATCAATACATCGACGAGGTCTTCCCAAGCATTGAAAGTTTTGTTTGAAAAAATCTCTCTTGACCTAAGAATTGCTAAGATCATGATCATACTTGGACGTGAGCGATTTCTTTTGTCCATCACAATGTCCTCGACCTGAAAGAATAATAACTCCGAGGGGGCGGACATTGCCCTGATGAATAAAAATAATCTTTTGCCATTCTATGGATGATAGGGAAAGAGATTTTGCGATTTAACCATTAGCTTTTTACAGTATCTGCATGGGTCACTCTTCTTTCTGAGAGATAATTCAAAACTTTGTCGTTTTTGGTAGCGCTTCGACTCAAAGAAATGTCGAAGCCATTGTCGAGAGAGCTAGTCGAGATACGGTTCTCAGTACTTTGTTTTTTTCTTCTTTTATCACAATCTACCTCGTCCTCATAACGATGATATACTTCGTAGAAGTAATTCTTGGTGGCCTCGGTCACTTCGTGCGGAAAACTGTTTTCACAAAACATTCGATCTTTAATCGAGAATCAAGTACAGCCGCAAGATAGAGATCTCTTATCGGTTCAATTCGTCGGTCATGTATAGGATAATACGAAAGTGTGTTTTCACACGCATCATTTCTTCCTGTCGTGAAAAACCGTGCAGACTCTAGTTTTCTTTCAGTTTCCAAGTCTCCAACTTTTTTAACAACTTGAATATGAGGCTCGGTCAAATTGGAAGTTTCACAGCTATACGCCTGAAGCCTATTTGTAGGTACCACATAAGCTTCAAGAATATCACTTATCGTCTTGATGTAGCTCCACTCATCGTCAATAATTTCAAAGAAGCCTAAGTTTAATCTGTCTCGTTGAGTTTTGATAAGCTTGGAGGCTTCTACTAAAATTTCCGTTATTTGATAGCAGAAATGTACAAATCGATCAAGCATGTTGTATGTTGACAGCCACCGCTTTTCATTTTGAGCAGCCAAAATTTCAGGAACTTGTGTGTTTGATTCAGTGGATTTGTATTTCTGGACTGTGATCCGAGACTTTCTCCCTCAATATTGATTGTGACGAACGCCTCTTACAATTGATCGGACTTTTTCAGCAGTAAATTCTGCCTGTCTAACGAATTGGACCATTCCAGGGTTGTCCTCCTCTTATTGCTTCAAAAAATTTTTGAAGTTCTGTCGGGTATTGGTCTCGGAAAATGAACGCCTCAAAAATGCACTGGTCGCTAGATTCAAGACGTGACCGGCGCACCGTATATCACCAGTAAACGTAGGCCCAGTAATAACGGCATTCACATCTTTCTTATACAAATTAAGCATGTGGTTGATTGGTGAGGTATTTTCCCTTGTGATTGATATCAAACGATGTCTGATGTCGAATTCACTCAAAACTTTTTCGAGACATTCGTAAAGTTTCTCCCCCGTGTAAGAAATATTCAGATTCAAAACTTCGAAGCCAATTGTATATTTGTTGAAATTGAAGTTGTCATCAACAATGTGTAAAGTCACCCTAAGTAAGTCGTAACGGTTGCCTGATTTCCATCCATCGAGAGTGAGGGCAAACCGTCCTTTGTGCTTAGTGCGCTTCTGCTTCAAACTCTACACTTCCTCATCGTAGAGAGCCACAAGGTCCGCTCTGGCTGAGAACAGAGACACGGCTGATTACTGGTCTTGAAAGGTCTCACATTAGCAAGCAAGGCGTTGAAAATTTCGCTCTCAACTTGAGCCAACGGCAAGCTACGTGACAGTATATATTTCGTAATCATTCGCCTGTAACGTTCCGGGTCGAAATGATCATGATTCGCTCGCCGAGGTGTATTTCTGATGCTTGAAGAGCTTTCGGAAGAGGAATTCTCTCGAGAAAAGAACTGATCGATACCGGGCGTCAGTGTGTCCTCCTCATCGAGCGATGCAAGAGAGAGAACAGTGTCTTCCAGTGGTAAACTTGATGCTCCAGCATCCTGCATTAATTTTCTCATCAAGACATAATGTTTTGTTGTTACGATAAAGACCCGGCTAGGGCTTTAGCCCTAAGCCGGTCATGTGACACGACTGATAGCAAGCCAAGGGGTCGCACAGCGTAGTGATACTCGCACGACCCGTGCGCCCGGAGAGCGATCCGGATTGTAGAGGATCAAGCCTATTTTGGAGACATTTCTCGCACAATAGCTAGAATACACACTTCCACCTCTTGTACTCGACAACGACAGGGCCGTTTCCTAACATTCGTATACTGTACCAGTGCTTTTTCAAATCTGACAAATTGAGTGGCGAGCCTGATTTGGATGCTTAGGTACATTCCCCCTCCCCTCGTCCTCAGCAACGAGTCGCACCAAATGACTACTGGGGAAAACTCTAGAGGGATCAAAACAAAATCATCATCAGCAGTTTTGCTTTTGTAACTACTCATCTAGAACAATTGTAAGGCTAATAGAGGACAAGAAAGTTTTCACTGAGTGCTAGCAGTTGCGTATGTCGTCCTTCAATATTTCCTGGCGCGGAACCTTCACTCAAAGTGGTAACCGCAAAATTTTCACCGCATTCGACGTGACGTAAACGAGGGTTTTTTATTCATTGGTTTTCGATTGGTTTTAATGCCCGGAACTAGGAGAAACGTTTGAAATTGATTCCTTTCGGTTCACGCAAACCTACCACGAGAAATCAAAAGTAGCGAGGAGTAGCGACAAAGTAGGGGACCTGCTAATATGTACGTCATTGATTCTGCCACAAGTTGATACTACGTGGCCGAACTTCCTCTTTTCTAGAAATAGTGGCCATTTCCCTTTTATTGGGAAAGCCAGCTTTGTTATTTTAGTCAACACTAACAATACATTTAACGAGTATGCATTCCGGGTATCCTTAACCTAACAACGTCGCTAGTATTTCGCTATAGCGATGGCCTGGAATACCAGGTATTAGTGTTTCTTTCTAGCGATGGAGCAGCGACAGTAGTGATCAGCAGCGTCGCTACTAGAGGTCGCGCGTCGGTACTTTTTCACAATACTGCCTCAGTCCTGTGCGTAGAGCTAAGAATGTTAGACGCCAGAGGTTCTAGACCCATGGTGTCCTGATGTTATCGTGTTGACCTTCATAGAAGAGGGCGTGCCTCGCCCTAGGAGTATATTTAGGGGTGAAAACTTTTCACCTGTGATTTTTTATACTTCAGACAACTTTGTTTGAGTGGATAAGAGTATTCACATTGTCTCCACACTAGTACCCGTCATGGTTTACACATTTAGAAGATCACACTGCAGATAGCATCTCCTCCATGTATCCTGCTATGTAGGAGTGGTTCAAACAAAGAAAGTATCAGTGCGAATTTGTACTACTGCAGCCACAGGGCCTCACCAGCATTCAATTCGCATCGACCTATCCTGAGGATGAGAACAGCTGCTCTGTCTCCAGGCCAAGCATGGCGACTGGGTTGGCAGCTGAACCAAGTTTTGTCCTCAGACGGAGAGCTCGCTCCTTAACCGAGGTCTGGATGTTCTGGTCCTTTGCACTAATGCTTTGTTTCGGACAGGGAGACTCAGCATCCGCGAGGTGCCAACTCCCTATTCTGTTCTAGACCTGATGTGGTGAGCAGCTCTCTTAAGCGCCCTCTCACGGGCACCCTCAGGAAATGTCTCCCACCAGTATTTGCTCTCTCCAACTATCTTCGCCTGAGCGCCTCCTGGGTCAGGATTGTGCTGTATACTATCATTGAGGAACCAGAACGCATACTGCTGAAGGAATGGCTTGTTTTTCCACTTCGCGACGTCATCTGGGGATGCGGGATCAGACAGATCCTCTTGTAGAGCAGCTTCTTCCCAAGACTCAGTGAACGGGGTTGGAGAGAACTTCTCATAAGCAGTATCAATGCTAATATCATTGTCTTCTTCCGCCAAGATGGCTTCACATGTAGGACCCATAGCGGAAGCGTTCTTGGTAGCATTGGTGGTTGGTGTTCCTGATGAAATGATATCTTCGAACATGTGATCGAAGTCGGACATTCGGAACGCAGGGAAGGCGGCAGGGGTGATTTGAGATGGGGACTTAGAGGCAATTTAAGACTTGATCTGCTCCACCTGGCATGTCTTGGTTGTTAAGTAAATCTCCTCGGTCCCTGAGGATGACCGGACCTCAAAGGACAAGTCCTTCTTGGCGGAAACGCGCAAAGATTTCTTTACACGTGTGACCAGTATGGCTTCAAAGGTTCTTTGTTCTGCCACGTACAGCGGGCCGTTCTCCAGGTCGTCGTCGAGGTCTGCGAGCACGGCGTAGGTTGAATTTCCGGCGGTTGAGGTAGAGGCCTTAGCACATTTGGATGGGTTCAGGGATCTCACAGCCTGGAATCCTTCTACGTCTACTTCTTGGGCGTTCTTTGGCTAGCTGGATGATGACCCGGCCCTCGGAAGTTCTCCTTGGTGAGCAAGACCCCGCTTCTTCTCGTCATCGCGGCAGATTCGCAGAGGTGACATGTGCACTGAATGCCAAAGCGATATCACAGGACTCTTTTTCAGCCCCCTTGAGTGATTACCCTTGTCCAGAAAATTCGCAATACCTTTTGCGTCGGTCATTTTGTCAGCACCTTCATAAGGTCTTAGAGCAGCAGAATGAAAGGCAAAAGCCACCAATATCTTCATTTTCTTGTCAGGGTTTTCCATGCCCTGATCTTTCAGTGGGCGAACCCAATTTGGTCCTTCAGTAAGGGAATTAGGCTAAAGTTAAATGCTTGTGGACGACATTTTGCAATTTATTCGGGAAACAATTTGTCGAAGGAACCGACTTGCAGATGAATATTTTCGTCATGAGTGGACCCGGTTTTTGTGATTTATGACAGCGAGGTGTCGCATGCGAACCACATGACAGGTAATTCAGTAATATCTACTGCATCAAAGTTAATAGATAGTTTAGCTGATTCAGAGAATGCAGCCTATGTCTATCTTTGTATCAAAATTCGTTCTGTAGGGAGAGATCCATCTACGAGATTGCGCGAGGGTGAATAATTTTCACCTCCGACGTAGTAGGTCGTGCCTTGATCATTTCACCTTCCAAACACGAGCCGTTCAATGCGGAAAAGTCAGCAGGGACTTTCATCCAACGTTAGAAGAATTCATACGAAAAGGGTTCATGCACAAGGGATTAGGCGTCGGTGCTGACTCTACATCTGCGGTACATTTGCATGCAATTTATGCGTTGTTACATGCGCCGCTCTATTCGTTCCACGTATTAGACCTAGTTGTGCAGTTCGTGTGGAATGAAGATTGCCGGCTGCTCGGACGCGTCTAGGTCAATGCTTGCGGTAATTTTTTCCAGCACCCGGCCTTCAACTGATGAAATCTTCAGTTGCGTGGGTATCTCGTCTGGCTTTAAGGCACTTCAACAGGTGAATTTAAAAAAGACGTCCAATTGTTGAGTCCAAGCACGAGTTTGTTTTCGCTAACTTGAAGAGACGGATGGTCGGCGTACACAACAGGAAAGATGGCGGTAATATCTCAAAAGATCGTCTTGTCGTGTCTATCTGGTACAATTCTACCGAAGCATTTTTGACCTTTTTGGCGGCTTCAGACTTCTCCGATATCCATGAGACCAATTCGAAGATGATTGAAGGCGAAACGTACCTCGTACAAGAAGACTCTTCAAGACTCAAACAAGGAGAGCTTAATGTATAGAGCTCGCTTAAACGGCTTCTTAAAAGTTGCCAGGGAATTGGGCCCCCAAATTGAGGTTTTCGCTGGCTTGACCACTATTCCAGTGTGCCTGCACTCACCCCCAAGATATCAAGGTGCTTGTTGTTCAACTTGGCCGGTCCATCGCCAATGTCACTCAAAACGAGTCATTTTTCGTGTATCCAGCCAATAGAATCACACACTTCCCCACCTCTAACATCGAAGTGGGCATCTCACATTTGTCTTCTCGTCAAGCCGTCTCAGGGTCAAAACTTTTGAAAGCATTATTGATATGCTTCGATTCCAAAGACGAGGCAGAGGAGTTTCAGAAATATATGTCAGCACGGCTGAAGTACTTTATGAAAGTTCTGATTACAGTTACGTTTCTGGAAAGCGGTATTGAGTCACTTGATCCCAAACGCCTTTCAAATGATATTTATTTGATTGAGCCTCTAGCGGCCCAGAATGGGATATCCTTTCAGACTTCTTGAAAAGGGAATGTACTCTTCTGCTGAACCCGTGATGTTAATGTTCAAGAAGCAATCGAAATCTTGGAGTAACTTTTCTAGATCAAATAAAGCTGTCATGACGGGTGATGGATCCAGTAATTGTGTGTATCTCTGCCCTGGAACAAGACAAGATAGATGTGGGTATACGATTGCGGGAATTCCCTGGTGGAAATCTGCTTTTCTTGTACAGATTGTTGTCAATTGTGCGATCAAGATCCTTGACTGTCATGCGCATCGCGTCTTATGCTAGCACAAGCTGACGTTTCTAGCCAAAGGACTGGAAGAGGGTGATTTGAATTTCTTTTGAGTTGACAGGCGCGTGACACCCTTTGTGGATTAAGCCCATGGCCTTTCCCTGGCCATCTTGCGTGAGCCTTGCCGAGTGAGAGTCTGAAGCAGCTTTTCATTTCTCTCCTGAACTGTATTTGTAAAAAGCATGAGAACTTCAAATCCAGCTGCCAGGATGAAAGCTTAAGGCTCCGTCAATTACTCTGCCAGGTTAAGGTCACATAGTTCTTCACTGCAGGGCGAAGCATGAATCTTTGGCGACCCCAAAGTCTCCAACACAGCTGGGTTTTAATGAATTCTGAGTTGTTGATGACTCTCAGCCATGGGTCCCACGGGTGTATCGAATAACGGGTGTTCCAGGTTGTCCCTTGAAATGTGAAAGAACCGGGTTTTTGCCCCGAAGAGTGCAGTGTGCCGCTCACTTTCGTCCACTCTTCCTCCCTGGAGTTGGAATCGAATATAATGCAACCATACTCTTAAAAACGTTGATCG
This sequence comes from Metschnikowia lunata, assembly GCA_030583235.1. Taxonomy (NCBI): domain Eukaryota; kingdom Fungi; phylum Ascomycota; class Pichiomycetes; order Serinales; family Metschnikowiaceae; genus Metschnikowia; species Metschnikowia lunata. The sequence goes on from JAJMHP010000158.1 coordinate 9,772, forward strand.
ACCCAAAGTCTGTCGGAATGTGAAGCTAAGCGAAATGCACTCTCTAAAGAATGATCGTGTTGATCGGAAGAGCACGGTAAGCCATTCACGCAGACAACACTGATGTCGAGTGAATACAAGACATCAAAAACGGAAAGCCAAAAAATGCTTGTGAGGACCCCAGGTGCTTTATGTTAGCAAAGCCCTGAGTCTTTAGTGTAAAGTCAATGTGTGTTTCCGTGTTTGCGGATCCTTGCTGCTGTGAAACACATCTGACTTCTTACTATTGACTTTACGTTGAAAGAACACACGTGTGAGATTGGATCGAATTCCTTTTGAAAACCAACCTTCGCCACCTCAGTCGTTTCCCGGTTTGTTTGCGTGTGTATCATCAACCCAGTATATTTCATGGAAGGCAGCAGGCATATAAAGTTTACTTTGGACTGCAAGGCACTGCATCGGGAATTAGAATCTAGCTTAGCGTCTGGTGGAAAAACTTCCTGTTCATTTCGATTGATGACTTCGTGTGACCTCAGTTTCATCAAGGGTTTGTAGCTCAAAACAATTTCACTCTAAGCTTCACGGAATCTGCACTTTTTAAACTGTCCATAATCGAGTCAGTAAAAGTGGTCAAGATATCTGATGAAATTTCTGTTCTCCAGGGTTCCTAGTACTTCGGGTTCAGCAAGACCGCAGCATGTATAGTGGCAAGCGTGGATCAAATTATTGGCACAATCAACGCCATAGTG
>JAJMHP010000159.1:0-10201 GCA_030583235.1 Metschnikowia lunata
AGTAGGACTCTTGCCAATTCGAGTGGCCATAACAACAATGTTTGGATGGACAAGAGCACTGTTCGGCCGAGAGTAGCGATCGCCGCCGCTAAGTTCCAGCACACAATAGCGGGGCGAAAAATGGACTGAAAATTTTGCGTTTGATAAAATTTGGTCCTTCGGATGCGCGGTGGTTGAGGGACCTGTCCGCGTCGAGTGACAGCTGCATTCATTTCGTGCAACTCGGTCAGAATTCTGTCTAATCCTCTTTCCATGTTTGTGCGGTGCAAATTTTCGCTTGGGTAAACCCGCTTGAACATTCTTGTCGGCACTTGCACAAACCAATGATAGATACTAGACATAAGGAATGCCAGTATGGAAAATAAGATGTAGTACATCAATTGACGAGAAATCACCAGTCCGAGCCAATGGGTGGTAAAAAATTTAGCCCACCACATCCACCGGGAATCTGGGTCAATCCAACCCACGTACAAGCTGGCCCACAAAAGAAGGCGGCCAAGGTGGCGGATGAAAAGGGAAAGTTCGGCAAAGGGTTGGTCAATTGAGGTTTCGGGTATATCCCCCAAGGCGGGAAAAAAACCGAGATCGTAAGTGTTAGACTGGGTTCGCAAGAAGGATCTGTAAACGGACACCACAAAAGTGGTTGCGAGGACTCCGTTCCGGATAACATGACGCCGGGCAAGGCTTTGTTGCCGGGGTTGAGCTAAGAAATCCGTTGAGTGACGCGTAGCGCTCGCGTAGGGTACAACCTCCATGTCAGGGTTCTTATATCTGAACTATGTATTAATTGAGATCTTCTAGTAAAACCAGTCTGGCTTTCCAACACTTAGAGTGGGAAAGCCGGTCATTATATAGTTAGAGCCGACTTGGCGTCGGCTCACTCGGTAGGTAATAATGGGTGCCAAGCATTGCACCAGCATTATAGTCAGAGTCGACTCGGTATCGACTCACTCGATTGGTAATAATGCCAAGTGTGCAACAGCATTATTACGCAGGTTATCATTGTTAGGCAGTTGACTGCAACTTGCCTAAATGAGACACCTCGCAACACAGTAATTTCGATATCACTATATTGCGATATCGATGTGGACGAATATTAATATTACTAATCAAATATAGTAAAATTAATCTCTGGCATCCTTCAATACAATGTGTCAATCAAAAAAAAAAAAAAAAATTAATACACCGAATATAACGAGAAGAATTCGTTAGATACATCACCTGTCAGCATCACAAGGCATGTTGTGAGCTTGCAAACTAGGAGATTCAGCTGGAAATGAAGGGCCCGATGCCCCAATGATTCTTATTCGGCCTATGTGTGTCCCCGAGTGAAGAATATTGTCAACCCAATCTAGGTTTGGCGGAGAGGTAAGATGCGCTAGGCACAGTTTGAATAAAAAAACGAAAAAAATCAATGGAACAAGAGGCACAACTGGCTTTGAATTCTTGGAATTCTGCTAGTGGAATACAACTCATGACGCATAAACAAAGGGCCATGCTTTTTCAGCACTCAGAATAAAGGATTTCATGAATATTTGAGTGTGCTTTTAAATGATCTGGAAATCATGACTAATTATGAGGATGAAGAAGAGGCTGCCGAGTTTGCACTGCTATATTTCGGTGTTTTAATAAAGTAACTTCGCTTGATTATCTTCACGACAGCAATTCCGAGATGAATGTCAAGCACCTAACTAGGATGAAACTTTTTTTCTGTAAATATTAAGCTAGGCGTGTCTATCAGAAGACGGGGTCGAGTTAGCCTATATTGGGGATGAAGTGTTTATCTACTACCCACCCAAACTGTTTAATTAGTCAAGATTCAATGCATATAAATTTTTGAAAGCATATTACTATATTATGCGATAATTATAGTAATATTAATTTTACTATTACTATTAATTACTTATAATTATGGCACATATTATAATAATATAGTAGTTAAATAGTAAAAAAATAGCGATTTAAATATAATTCGCAACACTGCTCTGAAGGTGAATCTAGTAGCAGGACCCAATCAGGACGCAATTTAATCATTTTGCCTCGACGTATTTCCTAATTGAGACAACATCAGTACATCATGAGCCCCGAGATTGCACTGGACCCTCATTGAAAACCTGAGAAGTTGGTTGCTAAGATTGATCGGAGTGAGCAACGTTTGACAGTACTGGTCAGTGAGAGTTGGATCCCTGAGGCTTCGTCGCATAATTTTTCTGCCAATTAAAAGTAACAATCTCTTCTATTGTCGAATAGGGCCATGATATCCCTTTCGAGAAAGCCCAGAATGCGGAACACGAAAGTTCAAAAGTTGTACCATTAAGGAGTGCTATATTTCTTAAAATTGACGTATAAGTATCGCAGCTCATGTTTTTCATGATATCCGATTTATGCTTGATGAAGAGCCTTGTGGAATCAAAAATGCAAATACCTCACTGACGCTTTTTGGACGAAATACTTAGTTCTCTGGTGAGGGTCGCTAACACTTAGAATGTCTACTTTAGGCAACACTGTTCATGAAAGGCCGATAAATGCCTGTTCGTCACATTAAAGGGAGCCGATAATTGCTTCCCATATTATGGGCCTGCACCCGCATCGAGGGTCCGAACCAGAGAGGGTCCAGATTAGAGAGGTTTAACTGTACACCAAATCACACCAACTCACTCACACAGTCTTCTTCACGTCAACCTGAAAATGCTGGTTTCTCACGTGTTGCACTTCTGTGTCTCCCTCGTATAGGTTCCTCTCGTAGTAATGGAGACGACCGTTTTTGTCGTAAATAATGAGGGTCTGGGTGCGCGTTCCGTAATATTTTCCCCTTGGAGTCTGGGCCAAGCTTGGCACTGAATAATCAGCAGTATCCAACGGGGGAATGAAGATTGAGTTGCGCAACTCGATAAGCTTGGCTTGCGAAAACATATCTTTTTGATCTCGTATCGTTATATCGTATGTATCGGTCGATAAAAGCTCGAAACACGCTTCTACCAATTGGGACTGGGTGTAAGCCTTTTCAACGGAAGTGTCCACCAAGTCTCGGAGCCTCGAAATGGCCATTTCTGTTTTTGGCCATGGCTCGTAGTAAAGAGCGTTCGAAACGGAAAAATGCTGCTTTTCGGAAATATCGCCTTGAGTGTCTGAGCCACCGGTGGCCCACGAGTGGATTTTGCCTCGTTCGCCACGATTACTCATGATATTCAACGGGTGCAACCGGCCCAGTTTGGCGTCCGTGGTCAATTTTCCGTAAACAAGACTGAATCCGCCGATATCACCGAGATTGACCGGTTCGCCGGTGCTGAGACTGGCGGTTAGATTGTCATGGAGAGAGTCGTACCATTGATCGTCATCCAAATCTGATGAGAGGTACTCTACGGGCAAGATTCCCCGTGAAACTTTGCTCGTCACCTCTTTTTTTTCTCGGTAATTGAGCAACATGGCAACTCTGCCTTCAGAAGTGGCGCCAATCCATGTTCCATGCTCCACACGGCCGAGATCAAATGGTGAAATGATTTGGACTCCATTTCGCAACTCGCGCATTGTAGCAGGCCGGGTCGGCCTTGCAAAAAACTCGTCTCTATTGGACAAGGCGATGAATGGATAATCCGGATGCGCTGTGGTTGTGATCAAAATACACATTTTTTGGTAGGCAGTGATTTTATTGAAGCCAGTGTTTTTTCTTTTTTCGAAGAAAGCGGCGAAATGTATCTTTTGGCAGGTTTTAAATTTGCGGGGCGAAATGGCAAGGCGTTTTACGTAGTGCACACCAAACTCTGAGGACTGCAGATCAACCCCAGGTTTCACTATGTGGGGACAATCTAAACGACACATTGCTTCCGTGGTGCAACGAATCCAATTAGGATATTTTGAATCGTCGTGTGACAACGACAATAAAGGTGGCTTTTTTGACATCTTCTGACATATTTCTATCCAATTTGAAAGCCCGAACTAACTAAAAGTTATTCAGTATTTAGCTCATGAGTTCGGAGATCTCAAGATAGATGCGATCGAATCGTTGGAGAGTATAGCACCGATGTGTCTAATGCGAACCATGTGACAAGTATTTCAGTAGTATCTACTGCAACAATGTTTACAGATAGTTCAGCTCATTAGAAAAATACAGCCTGGGTCTATCTTTGTATTAAATTCGCTCTATCGAACGAGAAGTATCTACGAGATTGCGCGAGGGTGAGGGGGTGTTGGATTTATACGACAGTGTGTTAGATGCGAACTACTTAATTCCGTTACTTCTTATAAAAAACCGTTCGACTAGTAGAAAACTTCTGTTCACTGCGAACCGCATCGGTGAAAAGTTTTCTCCTCTCTTTTCCGGGTAACAAGCCGGGCAAGGTTCAAACTATATCTAGCGTGTACCTTGCGATGACACCTGCAAACCTCCACTCCCTAGATATTGACTCTGTTGGGTTTCTCGGCCTCCTTAAGATTCAATATCTGGTTAGCAGGGTTCTTAGTTGACATTTTCCTTGTCATCTGGCGATAAGAGTAATCGTTTCACCAGCTCCCTGAAAGTCGACGCTGAAAGGGGCTTCGTGAACATGTCTGCTATGTTCACTAATGTGTTCACATATTCCAACAGGTAGAACTTATTCGTAAGTCTCTCCCTGATTATCTTCATCCTGATGTCCACTTATTTCTTCGTGTGCGATTGTAACGGAAAGGTCGCATACCGCGCCTGTTACGATTTGTACTTGTACACGACCACCACCTCACGTGAGTGGTCGCACTCTATAAATACGAATAGCAACCAACAGGGTCTGTTCTCGAGAGACTTGTTCTTGATACATCATCTCTTAGAGGACTCGCTTAGGGCAACCCATACACTCTTATATAGATATCTAAGTATGAGTGACAGTATAGGGTACGATATAGCTATAGGCTAGGTAACCCCTAGTCTATCGAGTCCCTAGTTAGGATCGTTTCCTAACAGCGATATGGATTTCGTGTGGCAGCAAGCTATGACAGCCTGATTATCTTCGTATAATTTCACGGCGTCGACGCTATTTCCGAGTCCTTTCATAAAATTCACCACGTGGGCTGTCCTCTCTTCAGCAAAAGATAAAAGTATTATCTGACAAGGTTTAGATTCATGTACATCGCCATTCCTGAAATAAATCTTGCATCTGATTCTTGTGCGAGGGAAATATATGAGGATGTCTCAATCATGAGTGCTCCCTTAGATCCTGGTTTCCTATCTCTGAAGTTTTCAAACGTCTAGTCTATTGTCGGACTGAGAAAAGCCCTTTTTAAGATCATCTTGGAATCCTTCTTCAAGCGCGTTGCTGAATCCATAAACCCCGTATTTCACCTTCATCAGGGAGCGATCAATACTTATACCGCACGAAGTAAACAGTTCCAAAAGAAGATTCAAATCCTTGCTTGGGGACATTGGATTCAATTCCAAGATGTTTTGAGGCAGGTGCAAGACGTTTCAAATCGAATATGTTTGTTTTGGATTCAGCAAGTATTCTCTCATTCTCGGCCACTAAGAACAAGTCATCAATGTATATTGCCCAAACACGTTTTCCTCATTCTCAGCTCTTCATGAATATTGTCTCGTCTTACTTATTATGGGTCGATCCTAGGTAAGTTAGTATAACAAAGGTGTAGCATTCGAAACCAAGTTGTTTCATCCCAAAGGCCGATTTCTTCAGCAGCGAACATAACCCTTCATTATCGTCACGCCCTGTTAGTGGTATTAGATAAATATTTTCTCCCTTGGGTTATGGTGCATTAGTAAATGGCCAACTTGATATCGAGGTAATGTGTTCTAGTATCGTAGACACCACTTCCTCAAATCGTTGAGTTTAGCTATGTGGTGAACCCATCTCGTTGGAATTGATGGAACGCCTTTTGGGATTGGACGAACTTCGAAAACGTCCATCTCCCTAAACTTGTTCATTTCGTCCCGTTCAGCCTTATACCATTCTTCTTGGCAGTCATTGACTTTGGTGATATGATTAACTCGTTTCTTCATCAAATCGTCAAAAATATGCATGTTTCGTTCACGAAATCGCAAAGGTTGTCTCACTGTTCTCCCGGATCGTGTTACATATTGGGTCCCACTTTTGTTATGCTCCCTTGTTTCCAGTGCTAGTTCTCTTCTAGCTTTGGTATATTCATTTCTCGTTTTCCAAGGGGCCTCTGATACACCCGACATAGTAGACCTCATAGCCCCAGTACCAACGGTATCCTGCCCGACGATTTCACAAGTTGTATCATTTGTGCTCTCGTCGGACAAACTGAGGTGAGATGTGCCCCCTGTGGTACCAAATCCCGCCGGGCAGTCGTAGCCCGGACGACGGGTCAAAAGATTCCAAAAACCCTTCCTCAGCCAATATTTTATCTCCATAATGACCATGTCCATCGCCCTGTTCATTCGAGCCGATTGAGCGCAGGGTATGTGATGAGTAATTGGGGTCTTCTTCCTCTCCGTGTACCAGGGGCAGCCGTTCTCGTTCCGCGCCTGTTTCTTAGGACTCGCCATGGAGAACGCACTCTTCTGGACCACCTACGATACCCCCGGCAATAGAATTCGGACAAGCCCCTGAGGTTTCTAGCCCCTTCAGACTCATCTCTGCTTCACCGATCGGCTTAGGATGTTGTCCATAGGGCTCCACTGTTGTATTATGTCGACAATTTCCAACAGTTTCCCCCTGATCTGCACACTCGTCAGGTTGAAAAATAAAGACAGGCACCTCTCTGGTGTATCGTGTGGTACTTCAACGGCTGTGATTACATCCGGCTGTTCAAGTACAACGACATAACCAATTCGATACAAATCTTCTATCTCAGCCTCCAGAGGTGCAGTTTCTATCGCTTCTTCATATTCGGGCAATTCTTCTACCTGTCGTGGTCTTGTGAAGTTTGAGATGTGTTTTCGCACCAATCTCACTTGTTCTAATTGCCCGAACATGTCATTGTCATGATGTATACACTCAAGGTTCATGTCGTGTACCTTTGTTAAGTGCTCAATCAAATTCTGGTTCCATTTTCAAACCTAATATCTGTTGTAGTGATGAAATACACGAAGTTGACCAATATTTCGTATCGTGCCTTTCTATGGTGTCTGAGATACGCACCCCTTTCTGTGTTGTGAAATTTGCTATATTTGACACCGTCCGTTCTAGCTTCCTGGGCGGTTTTTAGAACGACAATGACATCCACTCCAAACATCATGTAGTTTTTCTCACTGACATCCTCTCCATGATACGTGATTTGTGGAATGTTGTCTCGATTTCTTGGGCATGTAAGATTCATGGTGTGAGCAGCATGCTCGAAAATGAATTTTCAAAATGGAAAGTAGTTATATTCCTCGATGAGCTCAATAATCATTTTCACTTTGAAAATCAACACTTTGTTAATGGATTCGGCAAATCCATTCTGTTCTGGCGAGTAGGATGTGATGGGTTCCTTCTCGATTCCAAGTTCAGCGAGCTGTCGGCATGTCAGTGGCATTATCACATCTGAAGAATCGGATTGGTTTGTCGGGAAACCTGTTATTCCATATGCGTAGTCTGTTTAACAACTCCCCCTTAAACCCTTTGCTGTATGTGATAATGAGTTCCAATAATCTTGAGAATTGATCTATCAATGTTGTCACATAGATCTGTCTCCCTTTGTCACCAAGTATCGGTCCCATGGTATCGGTCCCATGGTGTCAGTGTGTACTCTATAATGTATCCTTGGGACTTTCGTAGAGTTGTGCAGTTTCTTGTGTGGTTTAGCCACGAGATTGCTCTTATTGCACGTTCCACATCGCTTGAGTAGTTCTAGATCATATGGGGTATCTCTGAACGGGTAATCTTCAACTTCTTGAGCGATTTTAAGCCCTCTAATAACGTGTGACCAGTGAGGAGATGGTAATATATGAGGTCTTTTGGTCCAAATGCATCTGGAATGTCCACCGTGCGAATATTTGCTATCATGGCGTACTGTTGGGCGTAGATCCATTTTTCTTTCTGACTCTGGAATTTCGATCCGATCTCCTCTATTTATAAGCTATCTTGTGGTTCCAAGCTCGCTGGACCCCAAAACAAGTGATCACCTGGGGATTTCGCTATCATGTATTTCTCGCCTCGCCGATTTTTCAGTTCCTGGAATTCCCGACCGGAACGTTGTTTGATGCACTAAGTGGTGGTGCATTTCCAAGATCACTGATTTTCGTCTGTTTGTGCGCATCGACATAGACGTTTATGTCACCATGTCTTTTCTGGCGGCGGATATGCAATTGGGAAGCCGCCCTCTGGCTAAAGTTTCTCACTCCGTCTTGCCAAGCCTTAGTCGAGTCGAGTTTGTTGAGGATATTGGCGATGCCTCCTTCAATATTTCCTTCAACTACTTGAATGTCCCTTTTGATCGACTTCCGCTTTCTGAACTCCATCCGGTGTGCTTCTAAGCTCTCAAGGAGTGGTCTGCTCATAGATGCTTTTCCGGAGCGTAACCAAAAAACGTACATTGCAAATCCTTGACTTTCCATGAAAAGTATGAACGTCTCGTCATATCTCTTTCTCATTTCGGCCAAGTATGCTGCAATTGCTCCGTCTATGGTATCATAGTCCAAATTGGTCCAAGACTTAGTCATATCCTCGAAATATTGCATGTACGGTTCAATTCTTAAGTTATGTGTCAATTGTACTACTTTTATCCAGATGTCTCTCGTGTTGAAGTTTCTAGTCAGCTTCAAACATTCGAGTAATTTCTTTTTCTTAAGGTAGCCATGTCCATCATTTGAGTAGCATGCTGAATATTGTAGTTGTTATGGAATTGATATTTGTTCCAAGATAATTTTCTATTCTCGAAATTTGCTTCAGCGTAGTCTTTGGTCGTCAAGATAACCTAGGCTTTCGGAACCTTGTTGAAGAACTCGTTGGACATCTCTTGCCATTAGTAAGCTGAAGTGGCCGACAAAAGCTCCACATCTTCAAAACAGATATCCAACTTGGCCTTGACATGGTCGGGAAATGTCTGGTACTCCTGGGGATTTGAAGCGTATGGTGTTTCGCCCTCCGGCAAAGGGGTCAACTCAGATGGTAAAGTGGCAGAAGTAAATTTTGAGTCTCCCATCTGTTTCAACTTCTTCTTAACAGCTTGTTTTAATTTCAATTCAGCGAAATCGTCTTCGTCGAAATCATCGCCCATGATTTCTCTCATTCTGTTAAGATCTTCGGTGTCCAGCATTGTGTAGTGAGTTTGTAACGTTTGACTTCTAATCTGTTGGATTTATACGACAGTGTGTTAGATGCGAACTACTTTATTCCGTTCTATTCACCTAAAAACCGTTAGACTAGTAAAAACTACTATTCACTGCGAGCGGCGTCGGTGAAAAGTTTTCTCCTCTCTTTTCCGGGTAACAGGTCGTGCAAGGTTCAAACTATCTCTAGCGTATACCTTGCGATGACACCTGCAAACCTCCACCCTCTCTCCAACGAAGGTCAACACGATAACATCAGGACACCATGGGTCTGGAACCTCTGGCGTCTAACACTTTTCGACGTGGGACGCGCGCGCAATAAACTTGGCATTGTTTTGATGGCTTTTCCACCGAACCAAGATCCCATCTTTTTCCTCCTTTTTTTCTTTTCATCACAATTCAAACTATCAACACAATGGTTTCAATTCGGTTTACCCAAACAGTCGCTGCGGTGTCTCAGCAAAACGCCATCTTCTCAGCCTCCGAACAAACTCCGGATTTTAGAGATAGTGAAAAGCTTGCGGAAGAATTCAACCTACATCTGTCATTCCCACCCGACTCACTTTATAAGAGAAAGCTTGACTGATACTTCGGAGGTTGAGTTTTGTAACTCAACACCCCATACAATCGTGACTGCACCCTTATCGGTTTTTGTGAGCAAGCAGATGGAGCTTTAAAGCTCCAGCATTGACTTAATGGTAGTGGGGCTGTTCGAATGTGTAGCTTGAATGCTGCCAAAGGGTGCAATGTAGGCGTATACGACGAACGTTTTGTTTAGGAGAGAATCAAAAATACACAAATCACCTGTCAGGGACCTGGGACCGTACGAGGCCGATCCCAGACTGGCCGCAGGCTTACGCCCGCTTCCGGTATAGTTTCTTTCAAGTGGTCTAGATCCTTGTCTCTTGGCATACTCGCTACATCATCTCGGGTGAGTTCGGATGCAAACAACATCTCTGTGTTACGCTCCTTCCAGATTTGGAGTCGCGGTCAACAACTCTG
>JAJMHP010000160.1:0-10190 GCA_030583235.1 Metschnikowia lunata
TCTCGCGAACGAGTTGATGGCGATTCACCGTTACGTAAGCGAACCACGAGAAAATGTCTGCGTTGCGGAACATCAGGCCACAATAAATCTACATGTCTAGAAAATAATCCATAGGTAATTTCTAAAAAATTATGGTAGCTGTATTCAAATTTTTGCATTTGAAATTTTATTAGCTCCGCGCGTGTCCGGGAACCCGGTGCGCGACGTTATACCATAATTATAATTCAATAATAGTGAAATTCATATTACTATAATGATCGCATAATATCATAACATGTCTTCGGAAATTATTATGCTTCTTGAACCTCGACCAATTGGAGAGCTTGCATGGGTAGTGGACGAACACTTCATGCCAAATTTAGGCTAACTCGCCCCCTGTCTTCTGATGGAAACGCCTAGCTCAATATCCACCGAAAAGAAGTTTCATCCTAGTTAGCTGCTTGACATGCATACCCGAACTGCTGTCGTGAAGGTAATCATACCAAGCAAAGTTGCTTAAAACACTAGGCTAATCAGATCAGTTTATAACCACAGCAGTTTATAACCACAGCAGTTTATAACCACAGCAGTTTATAACCACAGCAGTGCAAACCCGGCAGCCTCCTCCTCCCATTCAGAAGCACACTCGAACATATCACAGAATCCTTGATTCTGAGGCCAGACAAAGCATGGTAACCTCTGCTTCTACGTCATGAGTCGAATTTTACTAGCAGAATTCCAAGAATTCCAAGCCAGTGATGCATCTTGTTCCATGAATTCTTTTGCTTTTAGATTCGAAATCTAGCACATCTCATATCCCCGGTAAACTGAGATTAGGACAATCTTGTCCACTTGAGCACACGCACAGGCCGGATAAGAATCATAGGGGTTTCGGGCTCTTCTTTTCCAGGTCTTTTCCACTCGACTCTCCTAGTTTGCAAAGTCACAAGTTGCCTTGTAATGCTGACAAATAGTGTATCTCACGAAATCTTTTCGCTATATTCAGTTCATTAATTTTACTACATTTTGAAAGTTATTTTTACTATATTTGGATAGTTATATTAATATTCGTCCATATGGACATTGCAGAATAGCGATGGCGCAATTACTGTGTAACTATTCTATGATTAATATAATCGCGCATGACGTTAGGTTCATTAAACGTAAAGATCAATTGGATTGATGATGAAGTAGATTAGAACTGACCTTTTTCAGAGAACAATGGGAAAAAGGCCGACTATTTTCTGTACTTTTCCAGTGGCGGACTCCTCGAGGAAACAGACCATACGGGCGGTTGCCAACATAGCCGTCGGGGATGTTCTCCTAATCAGGTAGTCATATCTCAAGTGGTATACCACTTCGAGAGAGAGAGACGGACGGGGGAAGGGTCATAAATGAACTCGTAGTTCCGAAAGAGGAGATGGTACGCACCAAAAAGGAGGTAGATAGTCCCTCGGTCCGAATAACGCCGTCCCAAGATCCAGGAGGCTGTCGGAATTAGGAAGAGGTTCTGTCGTACACGTGGTCCGATGTAGGTCATCAAGTGCTTGGCCGCAACTCAGGACGAGCCTGACTTAACCAAGTCTAGGCTGGTCCCTCCTCACTTACACAGAACTATGTTACAACGACACTGCTGTACGGTGCATGGGGCGTTTTATAAAAACCCGCTTAACTATGGCTGAGATGTTTCCAGCAAGAGCACTCTTACTTGCTATTCCTAAATATGTTAACATGCTGACACACCACAGCTGAAAGCCACCATTTTGTGTATATAAAGACCAGCCAAGATCCAGAGATGTGCATCTTGTGAAGTATCGATCTCCACTCCTTTTTTGCCTTACCTTACAGATACCTGATAAAAGAATGATCGCAGCTGAGACTTCCACTCCTACCATTGGTACTCGTTGCATTTGCTTTAAGGAAGACCAAGAGGTCTTCAAGCCCTGAAAGGCTGGTAGTGGCGACTTCTGGAGATTCTCCGATCCTGAGCTTGACTTCTTTGATGTCTCTCTGCATGATTACTCAAAAGTCCTTGCGGGTGCATGTTGATGTATCAAGACCATATACTGCAGCGATATCGCCGCGTTGAATACCTAAAAAATGGAAACAAGGCTAAACAGCTAACCACGTTGAATTCTCCTGTCAACAGAATGCCAAAGTTAAAAAAAACAATGTCTTCTACCCATTTTCCCTATTTCTTTTCGTTACCATTCATTCTAAAATGTTCCTATTTGGCATGCCCCAAAGACTTGGTCACGCTTTAAATAGACAACGGCTCCATAGTCCCGTTTCTGTCGTATTGGCCCCTGCTCCGGATGTAAGGATCCAAATCCACATAGTTCTGGGCCAATTCGCCGCCCAATTGGATCTTTCTCTTGAGTAGTTTGGTGGAATCCGTGGTGGTCTTGGCATTGATCCAGGCAAGTGTAGTTTCGATAAACACCAAGAATAATTTCGTTCTCGTCACAACAAGATTCTTGAACTTGTCGTCGGGTGGAAGCACCTTCGAGTTCTCCTTGGTGGGAGGAATGTATTTGCACAGAAAATCACCTTTCCCGCCCATATCCTTTGGAATGTTTTCTGTGGTCATGAAGTTCTCCAAATCCCCAGCGGTTTTCGTGAAGTGGACCTTAGATGCAACCACTGGGTCCAACCAGCCCTTGATGATCTTCCATACGGCGTTGAAGATCCACGGAGCCTTGTGCAACCAAATGTTGCTGAGACTCTCTGGGTAGTTGGCCTCAAAAGCTTTTGCCAAAAACTTGCATGCATTCAAATCGGCATTTTTCAACGAGAACCCGGTCATGTCAAAGAGAATGTTGCCGCCATCAGCGTCTTCAGTATACGGCCTGAAAGTCAATTTGACGTACTCAATACAGAGACAGATCAACATCTCGAAATCCTTTTCAGGGCAGTCGCTGCCAAAGTGTTTTTTCACGGTAACAATGGTGAATTTGCCGCCCTTTTTCGACCGACCACCAAGCTGGGTCTTCTGCATTTCCACTCCTTTAGTAAGTTCAGGATACTTGCCGGAAAGCGCCCACACAGCGTCTCCTTCCATGGTCCATTTGTTCACTTGGTGAGAATTGGCTTTCCAGTCAAAACAAGCTGCCGCCATTTCGAGTGCTGGCACCACCTTGAAATTTCTTGCCCTCATAAAACGGAGAATTTCGTTGTCGGGACTGTCGTTTCTCAAGGACCCCAAAAGCGATTGCTGTAACTGAGGCGAGCTGTACTTGGCAAGCGACGGGTGACTCTCTTTTTGGGTTATTTTGATTGAATTATCGTATTCGCCGCCTAGGTAGTTGGCCGATCCGTTCAAGGTTTCAAATACCTCCTGGGTTCTCTGCGACACGGGGGGCAATTCTGGGAGAATCGACTTGCTTTCCAATCTAGGGAGGGCATTGGGGGACTTTGACGCCACAAAATTGTCTTTTTTCTCGATGTCGCCAAATGACAAGTGATCCAAATCGTAGCCAAGCTGTTTCAAGAAAATGGCCCAGACCTGTTTCGTGGCAATCTCGTTTTCTTCGTTAAGAGACCAGATTCGGTTGGGTTGCACCGGCATGACAGTATGTGAATGGGCGACGAAGATTAAGACAGAATGGCAATGGCAATGGCAATGTCTATGAATATGAATATGAATATGACTGACTATAATTCGATTTCCAATAATACCAGTACCCAGAGCGGCGTTCGCAATAGAAATCGTTTAAATGGGTGCTCGAAATGATTCCACTTGCGGATCCTCGACAATGTATATAAATTAAGCGTTGCCCCGCATGGAATTTGATTTGGAGACATTATCAAATGCACGGCACAGTGCTAGCGAAGAGACTCCGAAACTTGCAGCACCTGCAACCAGGGCGCGTAATGGGCGAAGGCTTGGCCGTGCAAGAAGAAAGAAAAAATAAAAAGAAAGGACGCGATCTCATTGGCGTAAGGGGCTATCTTGATCTCCGTCGCTCCGTTGGGAAGTGCTCCGCTAATCTACGCGAACCAAATATTCCCCCATGCGGAAGTCGGAGGTCGCACTGACATTTGGCACTTTCATGTGAAAGTTATGTTCTGGCCAGATTGTGCGGGGATGGTGGAAAGTGTTGTACGACCAAAAAATAAGAGAATGTTTGATTTTGGGCTAGGTGCTTTGGGCCGGTACTTTTGCCAGCTTTGGCCCGAGTGCTTATAACGAAGATAATGGCCAATTCTCACTAAATCTGTGCGAATCTTGGGCCAGCCTGATAATCGACAGTAGTCAATCCACATCGATCATACTGGCCCAGCGTATTGGTGGTGCGTAGTGGGGTCCTACGTCTTTTTTAGCTGATTAAGTCTTTTAGGTTTCTTACATCGTTTGCGCCTTCAAGATCTTTTGGGTGTTTTGGGTGTTTTGGGTGTTTTGGGTGTTTTGGGTGTTTTGGGTGTTTTGGGTGTTTTGGGTGTTTTGGGTGTTTTGGGTGTTTTGGGTCTTATCTGTTACCGTGACATCATTGCGTTCAATCACGTGCTTGTTGGGTATCAAGCTATGGATTCCCCTCATTAGTGCGCTGAAAAATTCTAGCTAATTGACTGCGTAGAATTTAAGAAGTGCCAATGGATTGGATTTCCTGACCGGCTTCTCCGGATTCTTGTACTGTATTAAGGCACATTCATTTCCATTCATGGAAGCTTCCCCACACTCCCTGCGAAGACGGACACACTCGCGAATCTGGCATGGAAACATTTCTTCGCATCAATGTGAGATTTACCATCCACAGCGAACTCTGTTTTCAAGTTCCGTTCATCCGTGAGCTCAGTAAGTTTTGAACAAAGCTCCGCACTATCGACTAGTGTCGAGACTCCCTCGAGACATGTACTTCATGGCGGGGGAAACGGAGAGTACGCTTTTATGGACGGCGTCACGTGATGAATGGTCAGGTGACCACCACTCCAGGAAGCTCGATGGTCAGTGCTCTGTCGTCCAGTCTAAATACGGCGTGAAGTGCGATGCCCAGTTTATACTGTTTATAAGCATCGAGAATTTCGCCAAAAATCGGGATCCTCGAAGTATTCATATCCATATTCAACGGCCCCAATGAATATTACACACATATTATCACTATCTCGGGAAATTCGACATATCCAGCCCATTATTCTGTCACTTCCAGGAACTAAAAAATGGCTGCAAATTTGGGGATTTTGGGGCTACATCTGTAAAAGGTTTCCTTGAAACGACACAACGCCACATCTAGACGTACCTACGCTTTCATGCGATCAGTAAATATACTACAAGAGCGTTTGCTTACAGACGATGAAGGTCCACGCTTTCGTTGATGACGTTAACATATATCTCAAGAACTTGAGCTACTACGCAAGGGTTGCACAAACCATCGAAGGCTTTGAGCGAGTCAGCAATAGCTTGGTTAGCGAAAGCAAGTCAAAATTAATTGGGTTTCCCAGGTCATATAAAAACTTCAATCAAGACATATTACCCTTTCCGCCCTCCACCATCAAAAAAGAGACAACCACATACCTTGGTTTACCGCCAAAGGGGGTAGATTGGACACGATTTATATCCAAACTCCCCCTTATGACCAGGCAACACGGTTACAGACAACTTAATTTAACGCCGGGCTCTCGGGGCTAATACTTTCGTTAGCTCCAAAACAGTTTATAAAGACTTGGTTCAATGCATGAACGCCAAGGAACTTCTGAAAATCGATCAATCGATTCAGAGAATGTTCCCGGGTATCACAAAGGCAAAGCTCTACGCACGACCCAAGAAGGGGGGGATATGGCCTCATTGAGTTGAAAAGGCAATTGAAGGGACACCGAGCAGAAATCTTCCTTGAAGTGCTCAAGGGGGAGACGGATTGGTATTCCAAATACTTAAGAATTAAGATGCTACACTACATGGCGAAAGTGCTACTTGTCAATGAGCGAGCAACTGTCTTTGATACGGGTGGCTTACACTGGCAAGACTTTTTGTTAGAAGAAGAAGACGGGATCTTTTACGAGAATCTTCACTGGAAATTTTCAGAGACCGAAATACAATACGTGGAGGCTTGGCGAGAGATCTTCAAAGGGACGAGAAAGCACGCTGCCCGTATCAAACCGTACAGAGTGACAGCGACAATCGTGAATCAAAAACTTAGAGCTCCACCAACGCTCAAAGATGAAGAAGTGCAGGCAACGAAATCATCTAAATTTCGGTCTCTAAGTCGCCGGGCACAAGAGAAATTACCACCAATACAACACAATCGCTTCATTGAGATATGCCCGGAAGTAAGATCACTACTGCGGTGGGACACTTTCTGGAAAGCTCTTTATAAACAAGAATGGGTGATCCGACATGATTTCACGGCACTCCACCTATTCAACTTCGGATCGTATGTCCCGGTCTTTGACTCGAGGACGGAGACGAGCCTTACAACCTGCTACCTTTGTCTCCAACAGGTAAGCAAAAACTCCATCTTAAACCACATCTACAAGCAATGCGAAACAGCCGCGAGATGGTGCAACTTAGCAATTAACACGCCTATGAATCTTAGCGCGCTATTAGCTCCAGAGGACACATCATTTCCAAATTTACGCAAATTGAATTGTTTTGTCAAGATCGGCAAGAAGAGTTTCTCTCTTCGGAGGCGGATGACACAAGAGGGTTAGATTCTCGCGCCTCTTCTGAGTTGAGAGATGAAGAAGATGCTCGGGGAGATAAACCCGATGGGTCGATGACATGACAGTCACATTATAACCGAGTGTATGCAAGTAGGGTTATCCTTGCTGAAGTTCAGCGTGGGGTGAACCGCGGCTCGCCACAAGTCATGCACTCGGAAGCTGTTGGAGGGGTTTTTTCTATAGAATTTTATGGTTTTTGGTGGGAGTAGACTGGGCAAACTCAGACTACGAACGCCTCCTCTCCAATCAGATGCATCAGTCAAAAAAAAAAAGAACTTTGGGACTTTTTCTTTACGTGGCCTCCTTGACAAATTTAGCGCAAAATCTCGGCTCCATTCACGATTGCTTGATCAAGCAAACTCAAAAAGAGAGACTTCACCATGACCAAGAACTGTAATAACAACATTCATCGCAACAGAAATTGCCACAAAAAGCGTTCAAGGGGAATGATCTTGCTGGCACATGCTGAGAAGCTCTTGGAACATTAGAAGAAGAATCCCCATTTCACACACAAGCAGCTCCAAAGTCGGTAAAAAGAACAGTTCAATTCGATTTGATCAGAGTATTATCAGGTCTTTCAAATCGAAATATATGGATTACTTCATTAATGACGATGTACCAAGAGCTGAAATGAGGCTACATCCAGGGGAAATGTTGCCTCAACTGCGTTTGGTTCAAGCTTTGAGGTGGACGGTATTTGCTAGGATGAATGTTACACAGGCTACCATCTCAGATTTCCGGAGCCATACAGGCTACTATGAAGTGCTTCCTTCTGCAAGTAGAGGGACAAAAGTCGCTTCTACAGATGAAAATGCCGAGTTAAGCCTGCTGACAAGCCTGCGCGATCCAGAAGTTATCGTTGAAGATGACTCAGGCAGCGAAACAGCAGCAAGTACGACGGAAGATTCTGATATCGGGATATTAGAAGAATCTTCCACTGAAAAGTTAGAAAACAATATCACTGAAGAAGATATTGGCCCAACCAAAAGATTGCTGACTTCTTTGCATGGAAATTATTCAAAATCCCGTACCTGGGGACGAATTCTTCAATACATTTGGGCCTGAGGAATCTGAACCCAAGGACGAAGCCGATGATAGTTCCCCGGTACCAATTTCTGACGAAAGCTACACAGAAGAGCGTGAAGATGACGTCGAATGCAAACCTAAAGTCAGTCATCATGCGATGATTCGTTTACTCGAGAAAGCTCCAGAATACTTGAATGATAATGAATAGGATAGACCCGAGCTTCTTTATCCCAAGCGGATGTTACCACGCACCAAAAGAAGAATAAACGCCACTGATGAGCAACCAACCGCTGGCCAATTCTTTCCAAGGACGTATTTGTTGTCCAAACGTGGAAAAGCTCGTTGTTTACAGTAACATCAGTACGCTCCAATTCTCGTTAGCTCTTCCCACAACCCATTGCTACGCTGCCAAGGTGTTAATGGACTTTCGACATATTCATCACTCAGAGAAGAATTATTCAAGCGTATGAACAGTATAGACTGTACGATCTATCACTCGGATAAGAATTATTCAAGCTTATAAACAGTATAGACTGTACGATTCAAAATTCATCGTCTTTGTACAAGCTTTTCCGGAGGTACGAGATGGTATGTAAATAGACGTCTTTACGCCGATGCACGAAAGTTCCCATGGAACATAAAGAGCATCAACTAAATATAACAACAGAAGGTTTCATTTGTACTTCAAGACTACTTGTGATGGCCCAGGAAATGAGAATAGGCATTTAACTTGTAGTTTTTTTCTTAAATCAAACTGTGGGGTCGTGGCTGTCTGGATCAAAGACATTTTATGAACAAGTCTAAGGCCCCAGTAAATTATATTATCGCCTGGAGTAAGCACCAAGCTAACATAGACCAAGACTTCATTGGAAAGAGTTAACTGAAAAGCTTTGAAAAAGCCTGAAACGAACATCTCATTTTTTCTGTCTCTCACAATTCGGAGCCACCCCTTCTACCAGTTGCGTTTGCGATTCAAAATAAAGTATGGGATGTGGAAAAGTGCCAAGCGCATTGAGTCGGTCTTTGCAAAATAATACTCTGAGATTCGTGTTACACCTCGGGAAGTTTGATGTGCTTTAATCCTTTTTAATCAACTTTCCCCGTCATTTATGGAGAAGTTGTATTTTAGGATTTGCGTCTTTGTAAGTGAAAGAACAAACTGAATGAGTTTTCTTCTTCGACAACTCTTATCCTGTAGTGTAATTCTTATCGACAATGATGTAATTCTTATCGACAGTGAAGTAATTCTTATCGACAGTGAAGTAATTCTTATCGACAGTGAAGTAATTCTTATCGACAGTGAAGTAATTCTTATCGACAGTGGTGGAATAGTCGATGAAACTGTGTCATCAAAGTATATATATTTCGGACGGGTGAAAAAAAAAAAAAAAGGCAGAAACCCATTCAAAATTTCCATGCTTATGGTGGACATTTCAGTGTCTTTCAAGTGGCCAAAACACCCTCAATAATTTGAGCTAACTTGGAAACCACAGAGAGTTTACAGCACAGTTTTCAATAAGATAAAGTCTTCCATTCGTGCCACTACATCTAAAAGGCATTTATGGGGTGAATCGGTATGAAATAGAATCCTGAGACAGGGCCAGTCAGCCAGTCAGTCCGTCATATGATATACGATTTCAGAAGTTATCGTTTGCGTCAAAACAATTTTGCAACCTATCATCTTGGCACACTCGTACACCGGTACTCACGACGTGCGAAAATTACCAGTGTTCCCAGCAACTATCCACGTGAATTCGCTTAGTCTATCTTCTCTCTCTTTTTTTCAGCATCATCCCAGTTGACATATGACCATACTCTGATTGTGGAAAGCTTTCAAATAACAGTCTTGGCTGAAACTTTGGCTAAACACATTCACTTGGATTTTCACGCTCATAGCCGAACAGAGCTCCTATCTAACCCTTGACCTCAAATTGTTCTCGTTTCCTCTTCTTTCACAACCACGCAATAGAGTCCAACGTCACCACTTAAACCGAGAAGATAATTAACCTCTTAAAGCAACGCATCTTCTCTGTGGGAATCCAAAGCCCCTTGGTTTATAGCATATTAGTTCCAACTACTAACCAACAAAAAAAAAAACCCCCCAACAAAAGTTACTCCTTCGTTTTGACCAGCAAAGACCAACAAAACTCTCCATCATTCTCGTTAACAAAACTCTCCATCGTTCTCATTAACAAAACTCTCCTTCATTATCACCAACAAAACTCTCCTTCATTCTCACCAACACACCTTCAGTAAACAGCACAACGGCAGTCGATCGTTTGAGAGGGGGAGTGCGCGTGCCGCCGGCCCACTCTAACGTGGGAAAAAGTGTTGCAATTTCCGGTAACGGAGTGCACAGGACCGTGAATATGGTACGTGCACGACGTTTTCATCTCGAGGAAAAATTTTTCATAGCACGCGGAAGATAGATCTTGGTTTTTGGACTCTTTACCGATAGAATAGTCTAATACACAGAATTAGGTTTGGGAACGCATTTAACACGTCGTTTCCATTACATTTCAACAGAT